>CM070550.1:48152557-48458598 GCA_036346405.1 Phyllostachys edulis
CTACAAAGTTATAAATTATTACAAGCACGAAAGGATCAACCATAAAACCAGTTTTCAAAATATTCAAACCACACATATAACATATAAGCCCATTTAAATCAAAAGACTAGCTACTAGTTCCCCCTAAAAGTATGTCTTCTCACATCGTCTTCTTCTCCCCCTTTGGCATCAAAATACCAAAATAAAGAGCATCAGACGGCTGGGTCCTGAGAAGGAGGAATCGGATCCTGAGCAGGAGCTGGAGCAGGAGCAGGCTGAACTGGAGGAGAAGCTGGTGCCGGATCCTGAGATGCTGAAGCAGTAGGTGCGGGATCCTGAGTCGCTGACTCTGTAGCTGGTGCTGGAGGAGCTGAAACACGGGCTGGAGCCTGGGACTCTGGCACTGAACCTCGGGCCAAGAGAGGAGCAGCTGAAGAAGTAGGAGCCCTAGGAGACTGAGGAGGACGACGAGCAAACCGCTGAGGAGTCCTCAAAAATTTCTCTAAGTCAGTAGAGGCCTCCGTCAAGGCTGACAACCGGTTATGAGACTCATCAGAGTAGTCATTCTGAACTGACTCTATGTGAGTTAGCCTGTTGCGAATCTCAGTTTGTTCTACCTTTATTTCTTGCAACGTGCTAAGAATGAGCTGCTGATTTTGAAGCACTTGAGCAAGAATACCTTCAGCAGGAGCAGGAGCCGCAGGAGGAGCCTCAACACCAACTGGATCATCCTCAATGTCTTGGCGAGGAGGTGGGATACCATCTCGTGGTTCATAAGGCTTATGAGCTGATCCCAAACCACCACGATACTCCATTTTCCTTACAATTAATGCCATGATGTATGGTGCATAGTAAATCCTTTTAACTCTATCATTCTTGGAGGAGGCTATGCCATTTAGAATCACATCCACAACATCAAATCTTATCCCCTCCTAGATGCGGTAAGATAAAGCAAGCTACCAATCATAGATCTATAAAGCTTTAAATCTACCGATTTACCTCCCTCATTTAAGTCAAGATGACCATTTGTTGCCATGGGAGTCTTGATGGGTTTTGCATCCTCCATGCCAAACTTCTTGATCAATTCTTTTGCGCACTTGGTTTGGCTCACGAAGGTTCCATCTTTGAGTTGCTTGATTTGAAATCCAAGTAAGTAGCTTAATTCTCCAATCATGGACATTTCAAATTCCCTAGACATCATGTCACCAAACTCTTTGCAAAAATCTTGATTAGTAGACCCAAAAATAATATCATCAACATAAATTTGACATACAAAGAAATCATCATCTAAAACTTTAGTAAATAAAGTTGAATCAATTTTCCCAATTTTGAATCCTTTTGAGACTAGAAAATCTCTAAGGCGTTCATACCATGCTCTAGGAGCTTGTTTAAGACCGTAGAGTGCCTTGGAGAGTTTATAGACATGATTTGGATTTTTAGGATCTTCAAAACCGGAAGGTTGTTCAACAAAGACAAGTTCGGATGTTTTACCATTTAAGAACGCACTTTTAACATCCATTTGAAATAATTTAATATGAAAGCATGATGCAAAAGCAAGTAATATTCGAATTGACTTAAGTCTAGCTACGGGAGCAAAAGTTTCACCAAAATCCAAACCTTCAACTTGTGAATACCCTTGAGCGACCAATCTTGCTTTGTTTCGAACAACCAAACCATTCTCATCTTGCTTGTTTCTAAAGACCCATTTTGTACCAATAATGTTGTGTTCCTTGGGTCGATCCACCAATGTCCATACTTCATTTCGGGTGAAGTTATTGAGTTCTTCATGCATGGCATTTATCCAATCGGGATCTTCTAGTGCTTCTTCTATATGTTTTGGCTCAATAGAAGAGACAAAGGAATAATGTTCACAAAAAGAAGCAACACGAGATCGAGTTTGAACACCCTTACTTACATCACCCAATATTTGATCTATTGGATGATCTTTAGCAATTGCATTGTGAATTCTTGGTGGTAGATTGGATGGTTGATCATCATCCTCATGGTCCTCTTTTATCAATTTGAACTTGATTTGAGGAGGAGGTTGGAGGCTCAACTTGTGTGGATGATGATGGATTATCTTCGGGCTTGATGTCACCTATTTGCATATGCTCCATTGCCCTTCTCAATGCTTCATTTCCTACATCGTCTAAATTCTCATGCTTTTCTTGAGAGCCGTTAGTTTCATCAAATTGAACATCATGTTTTTCTTCAACTAAACCGGAGTTTTTGTTGAAGACACGATAAGTCTTGCTATTTGAAGAATAACCAAGCAAGAAACCAACATCACAACGACTATCAAATTTTGAAAGACGAACACCTTTCTTTAAAATATAACACTTGCAACCAAAAACTCGGAAATAGGAGATGTTTGGTTTTCTTCCTACAAGAAGCTCATAGGAAGTCTTTTTCAAAAGACGGTGCAAATAAAAACGATTTATGGCATGACAAACGGTATTAATAGCTTCCGCCCAAAAGACATCGGAAGTATTATATTCATCAAGCATTGTCCTAGCCATTTCAATCAATGTACGATTTTTCCTTTCTACTACTCCATTTTGCTCCGGAGTGTAGGTTGTGGAAAGTTCATGCTTTATTCCAAGTTCATCACAAAAATCTTCAACTTTAGTATTCTTGAACTCGGAACCATTATCACTACGGATTTTCTTTAATTTGAAATCAAATTCATTTTGGGCCCTTTTTGCAAAACTTTTGAAAATCCCGGAGGTTTCACTTTTGTCATCTAGAAAGAATACCCATGTATATCTAGAATAATCATCCACAATGACTAAACAATAGCTATTACCTCTGATACTCTTATAGGTTGTTGGCTCAAACAAATCCATATGTAAGAGTTCCAATGGTCTAGAAGTTGACATGATACTTTTGGAAGAATGAGAACTTGCGACTTGTTTACCGGCTTGACAAGCGCTATAAAGTCTATTTTTCTCAAACTTCACATCTTTCAAGCCAACAACTAAATCATGTTTGAAAAGCTTTTTGAGTTGAATCATCCCTACATGAGCTAGCCTTCTATGCCAAAGCCAACCCAAAGAGGTTTTTGCAATCAAACAAGTTTTTAAGCATGCATCATTTGAAGTAAAATCTACTAAATAAAGATTTCCAAATCTAAAGCCTTTAAAGATTATAGAGTTATCTTTTTCATTTGAAATTATTACACTTTCTTTAGAGAATGAACAAATTAGTCCTAGATCACATATTTGAGCTACGGATAATAAGTTAAAGTTTAGTGATTCAACTAATGATACATTTGAAATAGAAAGGTCATTTGAGATAGCAATTTTACCCAATCCAATTACCTTTCCTTTGCTGTTATCACCAAATGTGATCTTGTCCATTCCTTTTCCATTCTCGAATGTGGTGAACATTTTCCTATCACCGGTCATATGTTGAGTGCATCCACTATCAAGCACCCAATGTTTTCCACCGGTTTTATAGTTCACCTACAAAACAAGAATCAAGTTCTTTTAGGTACCCAAATTTGTTTGGGTCCTTGGAGGTTAGTGACCAAGGATTTAGGCACCCAAATGGCATTCTTTTTAGCGCCCATAATTGAAGTGCCAATAAAATGTGCAATTACTTTACCATCCTTTGATTTTCTAAGCATATAGCATGAATCATATATACCAAAAGATGGCGTTTTTCCTTTAGGACAATTTTGTTGCACATGTCCTATTTCCCGGCACTTGTAGCAATACTTACCATTTTCCCTCACATACCTTGTGGGTTTGTTTGCCGGCTTCTTACCTTTCTTGGGTACATACCCAAGACCTTCCTTATTAAATGAGCACATTTGCTCACTCAAAAGATTGTCTAAGGTGGCCTTACCCTTAAAACATCTTTCTAAGCTCTTGCTTAGTTTAGAGACTTGTTCTTTTAATTCATGATTTTTAACAATGAGCAAAGGATCACAAGTATTGGCTAAATTAGCAATTGAATCATCACTTGAGCAACATGGCATGGATAATAAATCTTCACATGATGTAGAAGCATTAGACATGGATATAGTATTTGAAGTAATTTCTACTTGAGGCATCTCATCCATTAAATTGCAAGTAATGCCAATATGTGAGTGAGATTTTCCATTATCTTTTAGGAGAAGAGAATCATGAGCTACCCTTAACTCCTCAAAAGAGTCTTTTAGAGAGATATACTCTTTCTTCAAGACTTTGAATTTTGATTTCTCTTTTCCAAGATATTCACTTAATTCATCAAGCATCTCAATTAATTCATCATAAGTTGGTTCATTACTATCAATGGATTTTACCTTGTCTCCTTTTGCCATGAGGCACGTAGGAGTGGAGAATAGTGAAGGAGCTTCCTTAATTGCAATGCCAATTAGTCCCTTCTTCTTGGGGGACTCATCCTCATCGGAGTCAGAGTCGCTTAGTTCATCATTTGAGTCCCATTCTCCAATGTGAGCTTCATTCTTGCCATCTTTGTGAAGCTTCTTGAAAAGCTTCTTCTTGCCATTATATTCCTTCTTCTTGATTGACTTATCCTTGTCATCCTTCTTCTCGGGGCAACGGGAGGCGATGTGCCCTTTTTCTTCACAATTATAGCATCGAATGTTGCTATAACGCTTCTTGTCACTTGAGTATTGCCCCTTTTTGTACTTATCAAAGTTGAAGCTTCTATTGGGGCGTCTCTTCATGACCCTCTTCATTCTTCTTACAAGGAGTGCATACTCTTCGTCGGAGTCTTGTTCTTCATCCTCATCTTCACTTGATTCCGCTTTGGCTTTGAAAGCGGTAATTTTCTTTTTTGAAGAGGATGTCTCCAAGAGCTCTTCTTTGTCTTTCTTGAACAACTCATTTGTGATGAGGTTGCCCAAAAGCCCCGTTGGTGTCATCCTTGGCAACTCGGGAGAGTTGAGGAAGAGTGTCACCAAGGTCTCATACTTGTCCGGAAGAGCTCTAAGCATCTTGCGCACAATGTCAACATCAAGAAGGTTAGTCCCAAGGCCTTTGAGCTCATTCACAATGTTGTTGAGTCTTGAATACATCTCATTGATTTTTTCATGAGGCAACATTATGAATGTCTCATATTTAATCCGAAGCCTATGCAATTTGGCTTCTTTGACCGTGGATGTGCCCTCATGGATTTCCGAGAGAGTTGTCCAAATAGCATGAGCATTTTCCAAGTTACTCACTCTATTGAACTCATCCGCGTTCAAAGCGCCAAAGAGAGCATTCATAGCTTGGGCATCTAAATGAGAGTTACGCGTATCTTGATCTGTGGATTCTAGTGGATTAAGAGGCATAGCGTAACCATCATTTACGATTTTCCAAATGCTTGGACTCATGGCCTTTAAATAAATTGACATTCTAATTTTTCAATAAGCATAATTTGAGCCATCAAAGAGAGGTGCCTTTCCTATAGCAATTCCCTCACTAGCCATCCTTTTCTCTCTTAGACGGTTAAGTCTAAATCAATGAGAGACCAAGCTCTGATACTACTTGTAGGATTAAGGATAACCGACTAGAGGGGGGTGAATAGGAGGTTTTTAAACTTTTTAGCAATTTGACAATTTTGGCCAATAACAACTTAGTCTAAACAAGTTACACTTCTAGCTAAGCAATTCAATTTCAATAGACAAGCTAGAAATATAAGTGCGGAAGAGTAAAGACTAGAATTAACCACAATGAGACAACGATGTTTTTCCGTGGTATCGAAGACTTGCCGGTCTTCACTAGTCCACGTTGAGGAAGCTTGACCACTCAAGCCGGCTGCACGAATTAAGCCTTTCCTCGATCACTATGGTTGTTCTTCCTCCGCTCCGGAGATGGTGAACACCGAACCACTCACAAATTTTCACCGGGCCTCTTCACAATCTTCTTGAAGAGATCTCCGTGCTTAACCGCCAAGCCGTCTAGAAGTGCGGCAACACTCCAAGAGTAATAAATCACCAATCTTCGCTTGATGTTACTCAAGTGCAAAAGGATCAACTAGAATGAATGCACTTGAATACCCTCTCAATGAATGCAAGAGAATTGGGGAGTAGAATGAATGCTCAATGCTCACAAGGGTCTATGAATGATAAATGAGCTGTGTAACATGCACCTTGAGCAGTTGGGGAAGTATTTATAGCCTCCACCAACAAATCTAACCGTTGGGGAGAAGTTTCCCACTTTTCAGCGAATTCCGGTACAACCGCTGTGTAACGTGCGGTACAACCGCTCTCCGGGAAAAGCAGCAGTAACGGCTCTTTTTAAACGCATTTAATGCACTGATATAGCCGTTGAAAAAGAGGAGCGGTACGACCGCCGGCAACGCTCCGGTTCAACCGATATCAGGGTTTTGCTTAGCCGAAAATGCATGCACGCTGGAGTTTTACAACCGCCGCATAACAAACGGAACTACCGAAGTGCGGTTCATCCGATTTAGAGGCCGGAACGTCCGATTCTCAGGAGAGGTTGCTGAGTGTAAATACACATGTTCTGTTTTTATACTACCGCCATAGAAAATTCGGAACGTCCGGTGTGCGGTAGTACCGCGCACGGCGCCGGTACAACCGCATGTCACGCGATCAGATAATCACACGATCTTGACACATGGAAGGTTGAGATGAATTCTGTTACGTTGGTCCGAACGACACACTTGTTTTGAGCCGTTGGATCGAGATCTAACGATTCACAATCGTCACCAACTCAGGCGGTCCGAACAGCCCACTTGACCTGAGCCGTTAGATCAAGATCTAATGATTAACACGTTTGGCGCACGTAAGGACAATCGGTTGTACCGCTCTCTTAATGCCGGTACAACCGCCTTCTGCTGTACTGGCCATTGAAATACTGCGGACTACCGATTTCAGAGCAAAAGCACAGTAGTTTTTCGAATTAAAATGCAAGTCCAATTTTGAATGCATGCATGATCCTAAATTGATCCATATGGCACAAGAGCAAGCTATCAAGCTACTAGTCGTGATCCCTCTTAATAGTACGTCATTTAACCTATAATCCGGTCTACCAACCAATTCGCCTAAGACCAGTAAAATACAAAAAGGATCCTAGACTATTTGTACCTTGTCTTTAAGCCTTGTAGATCTCCATATTATCCTTTAGCATGCATCTTTACATCAACATGTTCATCAATGGGATTAAACCTTGCACATACTTAATAAACACGTTAATCCCATATTCTCATATTATCATTAATTGCCAAAACTATTTTTAGGGGCCTAGATGCTTTCAGCTGTGCAGCGCCCTGTCCCCTGAGAAACAGAAATTCAATGCGGCGGCTTGCAGTGTTTTCATTTGCTGTTTGAAGACTTTTCTGTAGCTGCCATTTTTTATGCGAGTGAGGCACTTGTAGAGCCCTGAGGCAGCGCCCCGCAAAATCAAGCCTGGCGGCTTGTCTCCGGTAGAGAAAAATCGTAAAGGGAAGCAGCGCCTGTTGGGAGAGCCCGCAAAAATCGGTAGAAATCAGAGATGCAGTGGCTGCTGTGTTTGCATGGAATTTATATTTGTTTATTGCCTAGGCTTGCCTTCATTGATTCGGCTTGCTGTTTGGAATTGTTAATTGCTTTTGGCTGCCATCATGATTGACCGAACTGTTTAGTTTTTTATTGTTTGGTGTAGCCCGTAGTATCGGGATCTTGTAGCGCCTGGTTGAGCGCCTGTAGAGGCTTGTTCACCCGTAGAAAAGCATAGTCCCAGGCAGCGTGTTTCCAGGTGAAATTAAGTTCCCTGTGCGACGGCGTGTAAGGTCTTCAGCAGACAAAAAAAAAACAGCTTGCGGCGCCTGATTCGATCGGCGTTTTTTTCTTCTCTTGTTGGTGAGCTACAGTTTTCTGCTGGTTCTCTACGTGTGATGGCGTGCTTGGCCTGGCAACTTGTGGATTATTTTAATATCTTGAACGCAGTTCACTTGTAGCATGATGATCAGACAAGAAAAGTAAGTGATTGCAGCGGCTGCAGTTGATAGCCGATTTATTCTCATGCGTGTGACTGTGACCGAGTTGTTTTACTGCCTGGCTGCAACTTGGCGTTTATTTCTTTGGCTGTCTAGTTTTATTGATTGCTGTGTCTGTTATTGATAGCCTTGTGACGGATCCTTTGCTGGTTAAGATCTGTTTAAGATTTGTTTATTTGACTGCTTTCACTGCTGCGACTTGACTGGATTTTGCCTTTAATGATCGGACTCGGCTGATTTAAGTGCTGTGGGTTTTGCTGTTTGGATTTGGTGATTGCTTTGGCTGCAGTCTTGTGCGTGCGCTCTTGAGTTGTTTTTGATCTTCTGTGTGGGGTTTGATCGGATTCAACACAGGTCATCCACTGTGCCTGTATACAGATCTTCATAGCTTTTATAGCTATTGGAGTGAAAGTAGTGTTGAGTTCGATCGAGCTGAAAAATAGAGAAAGCGCCTATTCACCCCCCTCTAGTCGCCTTTCCGGTCCTACAATTGGTATCAGAGCCTGGTTTGCTCTTTTGTGATCTTAACTGATCTTTGAGCATGGCGACAAATATGAGGACTTGTGAGCGTTTCCTTGCATCTTGTCGTGGTTCTTTTACCAATGGTGTTGGTCGTAACAAGATTTTTGAATGTATGATAAGTCTAATGGCTATGGAGGAGGATTTCTCCTGTGATATTTGTGGCGAATCTTTTTGTTTTGATTGTCCTAGTTTCAGGGATGAGTCACTTTTAGAGCCCGAGGAGAAGAAGCCCAGTGGCGTATGTGCAGCAGCGATTGAGGATGAGAATGATGAAGAGCATTTCGAGGATGATCATGATGACTCTTCTGAGGACGATCCCCTACTCAAGCTAAGCAAGGTGAGCAAAGAAAAACTCATTGATGGCTTGATTTCATATGATACAAATTACATGCTCTTAGGAAGAAAATGAAATTGCTAAAAAGAGAAAAGGGTGATTTGTCTCATGAGCTTGCCGAATTGAAAACCTCCATGAATGCTTATGATTCATTGCATGTAGACATGGAGAACCTGAATAACTCTCTTGCATGCCTAAAAGCTGAAAATGAATTATTGAAATCAAATGCTTCTATGCCATGTGATTCTTGTATTGCCTTACATCATGAGCTTGACAATGCTAAGTTAGAAATAGGCAATATTAGATCTATGGGTAGAAATGATTGTGATTCTTGTGCAGGCATGCTTGCTGATTTTGAGAAGCTTAAATTGACTAATTCCTTTCACCTTGAGCAATTAGAGAATGCTAGGGCTGAGATTATTGAAATTGAAGCTAGGCCTTGTAGCATGTGCTTAGAACATGAAAAATTGCTTAAGGATGGTTTAGTCTCTTGCAAGAATTGTGCATGTTTAGAAACTGAAATTGATGCTTTGAACTGCATGCTTAATTCGAAAGCATCATTAATTTCTTACACATCTTGTATTTCATTGAAGAGCGAGGTTGAGTCTTTGCACGATGATATGAGCGCCAAATCTTGTGACTCTTGTATTTGCCTTCACTCTGAGATTGATGTTTTTAAGATTTCTCTTGCATCTTTGCATTTGGAGTTGAGGTCTTTTTGTGCTAAATGTGAGTCACTTGATGTTGGTTTTTGTGGTATCGCTTTAGATAGCTCCTCTTTGCTGAGTTCGACTCTTTCGGACTTTTCTTGTGTTGTCCGAAGGATTTCAAAAGACAAATGTGCTTCTTTCTCAAATGGTACTATATCTTCAAAAGAGAAGTACCATTGCACATTTTGTAAGAAAAATGGACACACTCTTGAGTTTTGCTTTCGCCGTTTGAAACTTGAGCGTCGAGTGCGTCGTTGTACCTCTAGAATCACACATAGCCTTTCTCATCGCATGTGTGGGTCTAGTGTCGATACGAGGACAAGTCATGATGCTAGTTCTTCCAGGACTTCTTCTTTGAGCCATAATGGTGCTTCGTCCTCTCGGACCGTGTTTACTAGTAGACCTTTACACCATTGCTCATTTTGTGGGAAGAATGGACATCATGTGGATTTCTGCTTTCGACGTGCAAAACATTTGCGTCGAGCTCATGTTGGAAATATGCCCTAGAGGCAATCATAGAGATGATTATATTTCATTATGTTCACAATATTTGATAATATGTTATCTTGTTCCTTGAATGAATCATCAGTCATAAAGATTAACGAGTATGAGACTTGTTGGTGAAACTCTTTTTAACTTATGATGATGTCGTTCTAAAAGTATCTCTAGTCGAAAGTCACTTTGGTGAACACTAATGACTCTACGACCAAAGACATGTATTGATTGATGACCATGTTTCACTGGTCATGGATATAGGGATATCGAATCAATAATGTGGACACGTGTTAGAGAACATGGTGTTGGATAAGACCCACCTTGAGACACTATTGAGATTGTTATGATTCTATGAGTCGTTAGTTGGTCTCAAGCAATGATGATGTATAATCCTTAGACACGAGATCGAGATGGTTTCCTACATGTGTAATAGCACTCTTAGAGGTTGCCAAACGCTACTAAATGGCGGGTGGTTATAAAGGTAGCTTTCGGGTATGCTATGAAACATGCGAGAGGATGTGATTTGGTCGGATATGGGATTTGCCCTCCTAACATAACAGAGAGATATCTCGGCCCCTCAAGTGGTCGGATAAAGAAAGTGCATAGCCATGCCCTTTGGTGGTCGAAAAGTTCGACCACATAAGGTTATCCGATACTCGATCGAGAAAACATTGAACAGTCCATGGATGACACAACATCTCACCCGAGTTCAACCAGATATCGTGAGGCAAAGGGAGAATACATGAGTAGGTGCTTAGTTCGACCTACTACGGACCGGTCGTATGGAGGTACAAGCAAGTCGTAGACGGTGAGCGTAATCACAGAGTGGTGAAACCAAGTCGTAAGGAGTTACGAGTTGGTCGTGATCAAATCTGAATCGGTATAGAGATAGGACACAGTCGTAAGTGATGAGGACCTGGTCGTAGATCATATTGCATTAAGGTTCGTCCGATATAATTTGTGTGTATTCGGAATCGTTATGTCTGCTAGGAACCGCTTCGACTAAATCATGGAAAGGGTTTCCGAGTCACAACCGAACTACACATGAACCTAACGGGTCACACACTTAGCAGGTTGGAACAAACCAAGATATGAATCTGATTCGTAAGAGTGTTTGGATAGGATCCGTCACGGGCCTATATAAGGAGATGCATGAGGTTTGTTGGGAGGGTGTGAGTTGGCGCAAGTTGCCCTACCGAAACCCTAGCCGCCATCTTCTTGAGTGCCTCCCGTGCGATTTGGTGCTAGCACACCGCGTCTGTTGTTCCTTCCCCGGACGTGTGGATACCATAGAGCGCTTCTCGTTGTTGCGCTTAGGGCGATCCGCGATCTTCGCTAGGAACCGCAGAGGTCTTTGGAGGAGACGATCAACTCACGAGGACGCCGGACGATCGACTACGACCAATACATCGACGCGCTCTTCGTCGGACCAGGCTGCTTCGACACTTCTTCCGCTGCTCTGCGCGTCTAGTGGTAACGATCTGTGATCATCTTCTTGCTTGGTTTCCTGGTTTGCGTGGTAGAAATTTTGAATTGTTGCTATTGTAGCCTACCCGTATCCCTTCAGCTCATGCTTCTAAGTCTCCTAGTGGGCATAGTCTTTCTCATGACATGCACACTAAAGAGCCTAGCAAGAGGACTCGCTTTGTTGATGGCTTCTTTGACACCTTTTCTAGTGGTGTCGGACAGTATCGTGGACTTAGTTTCCGTGATTTTGCTTTTGGTCCACGAGCTGCCCCAAGGCAGGATTTCCGCCGTCTTCCAAGTGGTGGACCCCGTTTTGTTCATCGAGGTACACACCCACGGTGAGGTTGTGTGAGTTCTTTTGATGTTTCTGTTGGTTCTCTTCATGGTGCTTTCAAGCAAGGACATCGCCGCTTTTCTAGAGATGGACCTCGTTTTCCTCTTCGAGTTGTCCACTCGCGGCGTGCCTCCAAAGATGAGATTGGATCTTCTTGTATGGACCATCATTTGCATCATGCTATCTCACATAATGGTTCGACTGCCTCTGGTGGTGGTGTGTCCAAGGTTTGGGTTCCCAAGCATTCGCTCTCTAACCCTTCGGGACCCAAGACTCGGACACCTTGCCTTTCTCATGTGTAGGTACCAAGAACGCGGGTTGGAGAACATGGACTTAAAGATTCTGATCTTTTGCTTCATCACATGATCGGGACACTTGATGGTTCTCCAACTCAACGATGGCCTCCAAGAGGCATGTGCTTTAATGATTGGCATCTACACCTGTTTTGTGAGCAATCATATACCCTCATGCACTTATCTTCATGATTATTCATACTTGGCATGTTGTGCTTGTTTTGTGCTCACTTGTACCATATTGGCATGTGTTATTCTTTTGATATAATTCATCATGTCTTTACCTTGCTTGTATATCCATGTATTTATTGTTGTTCCTTATTTCCATGGGTGTATGAGCTTGATTTTGTCATCATGAGCCTGTGCTATTTGTACATGATTTATCTTGCTCGTGTTGATTTTTGTCTTTGTATCCACATGTTTACTCGATATCCATGTTAGCATTCTTTATCCATGTCTTGTTCTATAACATGCTTTATGCTTACATGGTTATTGTGCCTTACTGTTAATTGTGGATGCATGAGTCTTACCATAGCTTTCACTAGCATACTTTACCTTTGACTGTAATATATGATGTGTGTTATGCTATGTGCGTGTTTGCTTGCTCCTATGCCTTATTTTGGATTAAGGATAGTTTGAGCTTTGTCATTTCTTGGATAGCATGTGCTGAAATTGTCTTGTCTATCTCCATGCTCATGTCTTAAATTATTGATTATATGCTTTTATGAGTTTTGGATCATTTGCTGCTACCCTTGCTAGTCATGTGTCTTGGTACTGTTTTCCTAGATATTGTTTCACTAACCCAGTACCAAGGCATAGACTTTTTCTGTCTCTTTGGTGTAGTCTTTCAGTTGAGAAGAAGAACATGTGATTCATGATTTCAAACTGTTGGTTCTTCTTCATTTGTGCCTTCAATGATAACTATCACTTCTTGGAGACAAAGAAATTTGAGATGAGGATGATGGGTGAGCGCAACTACCTTCTGGAGCTTTAAGGAATGGATCTTCATCCATCATGACTACATCTCACTGCCAAGCAGTGCGACTCAGGTTCGAGCTTCTATACCTTACTTTTATGTATGGTATCCCTAGTCTACGTTGTATTGCATCTGGTTCATGTCAGGTGTTGGGCTTGTCGAGTTCAGGGTAGATAGGAGGCTTTGTTCTAGCACGTGTCTTTTCTAGGCACTCTTCTTATCCCATGATTTGCTAGGATGCATTCTTCTCACAGCCTAGGTCGAGCTTGTCTCCCAATCACTAGTGTTTAGCAGGTTTTTGAGTTCCCTGTAAGCTTTTTAGTGTTGGTGTTTCGCTCCCTAGCTTTTCGAGTTGCTTTTCCTAGAGATCGTGTGGCGTTTGAGGTCTTTGTGCTAGTTTTTGTGGAGTCCAAGGCCTATTGACAGATCTTCCCTCAAAGCTTTTTGACCCAACAAGGTTTGCCACCTTGAGATACGAGTAAGGGATAATTTATCCCTATGGGTTGGTTTGAGAGGGAGTTGGTTCTTTTCGGAACTTTCTTAGTTCTTTTCTGAACCTTTTCTGTTCATCTGAACTTTCCTTGTTCATTTGAACTTTTGTGTGGATCTTTTCTGATACCTTCTTCAAGTGGTATTTTCTTTGGATCATTTTGATCTTTTTAGGCTTTTAAGTCTTTTGTGCATCTCATTGTATCATATTGCATACATATGGAAAATCCAAAAAGATGCATTGTAATATAAGCTTTACCGCTTCTTTCTTTTAATTAATGAAGCTTTGCTTATTACCCTCTTGAGCTTTAGTATTTCAAATTCTTGCTCAAGATCGTGTCTAGTTCTTTGACTTGCTAGAATTATCATGCTTTCACATGTGCAGCAATGTCTTTGCTAAATGAGCTAATACAACTTGAACTGAAAATTGCAATTTGTGGATCTTTTAGCTAGTTGCACAATTAGTGATCCTTTTGTGACATTGGCCCTGTCAAAATTGCTTTGTTAGCTCTGGAATCTAGTATTGAACATCTTTGAGCTTTCAGTTCATTAAAGAATCTAAAACAGCCCTTGTGCAAAATGAAAAATCATCTCTTTTGTGCGAGAAAACCGATCTCACCAATCCTTTCTCATGAGACGGCTTGCCATTGTACTAGGCATGAACTCAGGGGGAGTTTTGGATGACCTAGACCACTCTTTTATGCTTTTGTTGCTTGGGATGGTCGCGGCAAGACTTGAGATCTAGCACATGGCTAAAAATGCAAATTGTCAAAATTGGTTGAAGCTTAGGAAGAGATTGTGGATGGCTCCTAGTCCAGGATCTTCTTCACTGAGATAGACCTTTTATCAACTTGAACATTCATTGCAAATGAGAAACAGTTGAGAATTGGGTTTTTGACAAAAACTTGAGCAAAATGATTCATTTCATGAATTTTGTCTCCTAGATGGTCTTTGCTAGCTTCTTGATCTCACATTGACATTCTGACAAGGCCATTATCACTTTAGGATATCTGTTGTTGAACTTGTTAATTTTGAAGCGTTGCTTAATTTTATCCAACAACTTGTGATATATTGAACTCATTAGCCTAGCTTTGCTATATATGTCTTAACATGATCTTGCTAGCTTTGTCAGGCTTGTTGTATCTTGAGTAATGGTAGAAATGCTAGCATGTTCAATTGAGTAATCTCCAAAGCTTCTTTTACCTAAAAATTGAAAAATCAAAACAAAAATGAAGCCACCCCATTGCATTTCATGCATGCTCTTTCTTTTGCTTCTTCCTTGCTTGTGCATTTGTCATCTCTGGATGAAAGGAAGGGATGATTCCATGATGAATCCATTGTCAAAGGTGGAGAAGATATAGCGAAAATGTAATGTTAATAAAGAGCTTTTTGGTTATGGGGGAGAAGATTTGTAAGGGGGAGAAATGGAGAAATTGAAAATGATGATCATAGTGAGGGGGAGCATTCATATTGCATTCTTTTGGTTTTAATGCCTTTTCTGAATTTGAATTGTAATTATTGAAGACTCACAATGATCAAAGGTCAAATAGAACAGTTGTTCTTTCATATGGACCTTAAGTGAGATTTTTGTCGATTCTTTGGAATTGGAAGCTTTTGTGCTTTCTTTTGCCTTATCTCACTTGTCTATGCTATTCTGAAGCCAGCTTGGTCATCTCCTTTGCTTTTTCTTGCATTTGGACCAAGTTGGGCCTTTGTGCGAAAACGTCGAGTACTTTAATTTTCAAACCACAAACTTACATTTTTGAGAAATTGCCAATGTGTTCATCAAGGGGGAGATTGTGGATATCATGGGGATATGCCCATGATCTTAGGATGATGAAACAATTGGCAATGGTGCTTTTGGTTTGAAGTTTCAAGTGTTTTCGTCAAAGTTTGAATCTGTCGGTCGTGGCGGTGGCGGCCGGCTTTTTGTCTTGAATGTTGAGATAAGTGTTGAATTGATTTTGGGATAGGTCATATCCATATTTGTTAATGCATATGTGTTGCATATTGCATGTTTTGGCTAACGTGGGTCAAGTTGTGAAGAACTTGTTCCGGATTCGTGTTGCTTGTCTATTCTTTGTGCGGTGGCTTGGATGTCAATGACGGTCAGCGGCGAGGAGGATCGGGACTAAGCTTGGAGAGCCGAGGTCGAAAACGATCAAGGATGCGGGTGAGTCAAGTGACTCAAGCATGGCGCAGAATGGACGAGATGACCGAACAGGCGGTTGGTCTGTTGGTTGGATCAAGCGGCGCGGGAGTCGTTGCAAGTGCTCAGTGGTGCGGTGGGATCCGGACGGGAGAGACTTGATGACATGGAGCCGTTAATCAACCTACACTTGGCAAAGCAGGTGATTGCTTCGCGCAGATGGACTCGGTCTTCGGAAAAGATCGAGAAGGGTATTTTGGTAATTTTACCAAATACCATCTTGATGACCTTTGACTAAGCCATGCGCGGTCGGCGCATGGTGAAGCGGTTTAGATCAATCGGCGATGAAGGCGGCGCTTTGAGATCTTGTGCGTGTGTGTTAGTTGATGTTGGGCCTTAACTAAGCCTATTAAGGTTTTAGGGTTAAAGGCTGCCCTATAAAAGCGTGGATGGGACATCTAGGGTTGCGCCATTTTTGTGTGCCACGCATAAAAGCAGTGGTGGCGCGCCTTAGAGCTCCCCAAAAAATGGCTCATGGTGGCGGCTTTGTCTTTGCTTGAAAAAATTAAGCGCAGAGAGGAAAAGAAAAAGCCGTCGTGGCGGCATGTATCTACCTTTGAAATGAATTAGAGTAATCAAGGTTTTGATTTTTTATCGGTTTTCCTGCTTTGCCTGTTGTGAGTGAACTGTGGGATTTGATGGCCATCGAGTTGATGTTTTGGATTAGTTTATTAGTTTATTGCACGGTTGCTGTGAAACCGAATCCCTGAGTTTGAGTTTGGATTAGTTTATTAGTTGTTTATTTGCTTTCTTTGCACTTGCTTGTCAATTTGTTGAGAGCTAATGGCGGCGGTGGTGTCTGTGCCTACTGTCCTGAAAATGAAATTCAATCGACGGCTTGCGGTGTTTTCATTCTTTGTTTGAAGACTTTTACTGTAGCTGCCATTTTTATCGAGTGAGGCACTTGTAGAGCCACGAGGCGCCCATAAAATCAAGCCTGGCGGCGGCTTGTCTCCGATGAGAAAAATCGTAAAGGAAGCGGCGCTGTTGGGAGAACCCGCAAAATCGGTAGAAATCGAGAGATGCGGGCTCTTTGTGTTTGCATGGAATTTATATTTGTTTATTGCCTAGGCTTGCCTTCATTGATTCAACTTCTGTGTTTGGAATTATTAATTGCTTTTGGTCGCCATCATGATGGACCGAATCTGTTTAGTTTTTATTGTTTGGTGTAGCCCGTAGTGTCGGGATCTTGTAGCGCTGGTTGGCGCCGTAGAGGCTGTTCACCCGTAAGCGAGTCGAACAACGTGTTTCGGTGAAATTAAGTTCCTGTCTTGCGACGGCGTGTCACGGTCTTGATGAACAAAAAACCGAGCTTGCGGCGCCTGATTCAATCGGCGTTTTTTCTTCTCTTGTTGGTGAGCTACAGTTTTCTGCTGGTTCTCTGCGTGTGATGGTGTGCTTGGCCTGGCAACTTGTGGATTATTTTAATATCTTGAACGCAGTTCACTTGTAGCATGATGATTAGACAAGAAAAGTAAGTGATTGCGGCGTAATTTGCGGTTGATAGTGATTTATTCTCATGCGTGTGGTGTGACCGATTTGTTTCTTGCTGGTACGCAACTTGGCGTTTATTTCTTTGGTCATCTAGTTTTATTGATTCTTTGTATGCATTATTGATAGCCTTGTGGCGGATCCTTTCTTTGGTTAAGATCTGTTTAAGATTTGTTTATTTGTTGCTTTCCTTCTGCGACTTGGTGGATTTTGCCTTTAATGATCGGACTCGGTGATTTAAGTCTTTGTGGGTTTCTTTGTTTGGATTTGGTGATTGCTTTGGTGCGCCTCTTGTCGTGCGCTCTTGTGTTGTTTTGATCTTACGTGTGGGGTTTGATCGGATTCAACACGGGTCATCTCTTGTGCTGTATCTGAGATCTTCATAGCTTTTATAGCTATTGGAGTGAAAGTAGTGTTGAGTTCGATCGAGCTGAAAAATAGAGAAAGCGTCTATTCACCCCCCTCTAGTCGCCTTTCCGGTCCTACAGAGGTGCAGCCACCTCCCTCCTTTATTTATAGTGGAGGCTTAGACCATCTAGAAGCATTAACCCTAATGGGCTCCCGTTAAGACCCAACACAGACGGGTCACACACGCACGTATTTTAAAGCGTTGTCTTCATCTCCTATTGACCTAATCTACTTCTCCACGCACCGTCTTGCGCCGAGGGTGGCAAAAGGTCACCAAGGCGGTATTTGGTAAAATTACCAAAATACCCCTTCTCGATCTTTTTCGAAGACCGAGTCCCATCTTCGTGAAGCACCTCCCATGCTTTGCCACGTGTAGGTTGATCCAGCGGCTCTCATCTTGTTGGCAAGTCTCTCCCATCCGGCTCCCACCGAAACCACCATGGCACTTGCACTGACCCCATGGCTTAATCCAACCGTTGCACAATCGCCGATTCTGTCACCTTTGTCCCTCTTCGTCATGCTTGACTCCATTGACCTCACCCGCATCCCGATCGTTACGGACCTCGGCTCTCCAAGCTTAGTCCGCTCATCCTCGCCGTTGGCGTCATTGACCTCCAAGCAACTTTGCACAACAATAGACAAAGAAATCGATTAGGAACAAGTTCTTCACAACTTTACCCGTTAGTCAAAACATGCATCATGCAACACATATGCCATGAAACCCATGAACTTGACCTAACCCAACAATCATCGCCACCAGTTGGCCGATGAAACAAACCAAAAGCAGTCGGTGCCACTTTGGCGGTCGACCGCCAGTGAGGACTTAGCCAAATTTCCTTCTTGGAAATCCGAAACCTACTGGAATTTTCAAACCAATAGAACTTTTGCCTGGAAGCCCCAAAAATTATGAGACCAAGTGTAGTAGAATCTACTCTCTTGCCTACACCCTCTATTTTTGGCCCAGCTCCAAAATCCAAAATCTCATTAAGGCCGGTCTGACCGATTTCCCAAAGCCGGTCTGACCGCCACTCATGGCCGGTTTGATCGCCACTTGGGCTGTCAGACCGCCACTTTGAAAGCATCTAGGCCCTAAAAATTGTTTTGGTAATTAATGATAATATGTGAATATGGGATTAACGTGTTTGTTGAGTATTTACAAGGTTAAATCCCATTGGTGAATTTATTGACGCAAAGTTGCATGAAAATGGACTTCATGAAGATCTTTTGGCTCAAAAACAAGGTACAAGTAGTCTAGGATCCTTTCTCTATTTTACCGGTCTTAGGAGTTTTGGTTGGAAGACCGGATTATAGGATAAATACCGTACTATTAAGAAAGATCATGGCTAGTAGCTTGATAGCATGTTCTTGCGCCATATGGATCAATTTAGGATCATGCATGCATTTGAATTTAAACTTGAAATTGAATTTGAAAGCTTTAAGTGTTTACATCCAAAATCGGTAATCTGCTTGATTATAATTAGGTTGTACGCTTAGTCTTGATATGACCGGACTTTACTTGGCGGTAATCCGTATTTTGAAGAACGACCAATGGCGCACATGTGGAGCGGCCGGTACTTGGCGGTTGTACCGCATTCGGTCATTCGAGTACAGTTGGCGGTTCAAGAAAACGAAGCGATGCAATTTGCCTCAAAATCTCTCATGGAAATCGGTCGTTCCGCCCGTGACAATCGGTCGTACCGATGTGCGGTCGTACCGAAATTTGTGAGGCGGTTCAATAAAAACAGAACAAGTGTAAATTTGCTCAAAAACTCATTTTGGAAATCGGACGTTCCGCGCGTAGAAACGGTTGTACCGCTCTGCGGTCATTCCGATTTTTACATGGCGGTATGAAAATTCCAGAACGCTTGCATTCTTCAGCGATTTGTGAAACCCTACAAACGGTCGTACCGCTCGTAGAAACGATACGACTGGGGCAAATCGGAAGTACCGCTCGTTAGCTTGCGGTCGTTCCGGCTGGGTTGCCGAATGGCTATTTTGTTTATTTTTAGTATCTGTTCTAGCCGTTGGTCGTGCTCGATCGAAGTCTTGATCGTCTTGCCAGTTACTGCGGTTGTTCGATTTTCAGAGAAGTTGGGCTTTAAGTCTAGCGGTCATAATTGTTGGTGGGGGTTATAAATACCCCCCCCAACTGCTCAAGTAAAGACTGCTAGTGCCCATTTAACATCCATAGAGCCTTGAGAGCCTTGTGCATTCACTCAACACTCAAAAACACTCTTGTGCATTCATTGTGAGCTTGTTGAGATTCATTCAAGTGCATTCATACTCCTAGTTGATCCATTTGCACTTGAGTGCCGTCAAGTGAAGACCGTTGGTCTATTACTCTTGGAGTGTTGTCGCACTCCTAGACGGTGTGGTGGTGGAGCACGGTGATCTCTTCAAAGAAGATTGTGAAGAGGCCCGGTGCAAGCTTGTGAGTGGTTCAGTGTTCACCATCTCTGGAGTGGAGGAAGAACAACCATAGTGAATCGAGGGAAGGCTTAATTCGTGGAGCCGGCTTGAGGTGTCAAGCTTCCTTAACGTGGACTAGTGAAGACCGGCAAGTCTTTGATACCACGGGAAAAACATCGTCGTGTCTTTGTGGTTATTTCTAGTCTTTACTTTCCGCATTTATATTTCTAGCTTGTTTATTGTGATTGAATTGCTTAGCTAGAAGTGTAACTTGTTTAGACTAAGTTTTAATTTGGCTAAAATTGTTAAATTGTTAAAAATTTAAAAACCTCCTATTCACCCCCCTTCTAGTCAGTTATCCTTGATCCTACATACTTGCCTGACAGCCTTTTGAACTTTGCCGAAAACACGTGATTCGACAAACCTTCAACGCCATTGCCAATTGTAACATCATCCTAAGATCTCAAGCATATCCCCATGATATCCACACATACCTTTATGAAATATTGGATTCGAACATTTCTATGAAGATACCTGAGTGTATCCCTGTCCTGAACCAAGGCAGAGCAAATAAAAATCTATCTGATGTAAAACTTCGGAAAGACCTTTGTCTGAACTTAACAATCGGCGCGGGATGTGGTATAATAGCTTAAAGCGACTTTCTATGCAAGAAAGGCTACACGAACAATGAGAATAGTCCTTGTGTATTTACACAACGATCCTAGGATGGATTCTGTATAATCTTAGTGTATGAAGATGATCTGAATATCATCGTGTGGATATCATGGGGATATGTGCACGATATTAGGATGATGTTACAATTGGCAATATCATTAATGGTTTATCGAAACACGCATTTTCGTCGAAGTTTGGAATGTTGTCAGGTTGAGTGCGGTCAGACCGGCTTGGGGGCGTGGTTAGACCGGTCAGCGGTTAGACCGGTGTTGTGGACGCGGTCAGATCGGGCTGCGATCAGACCGGCCATTCAATGGCGGTCTGACCAATCTTGTACTATTCATCGGCCTAAAGTGGTGATGAGGTTTGGGTTAGGTCAAGTTCATGGGTTTCATGGCATATGTGTTGCATGATGCATGTTTTGACTAACGTGGTCAAGTTGTGAAGAACTTGTTCCAGGAATCGATTTCTTTGTCTATTATTGCGCAGGTTGCTTGGAGGTCAATGACGGTCAACGGTGAGAATGATCGGGACTAAGCTAGGAGAGCTGAGGTCCAGAATGATCGGGGATACCGGGTGAGGTCAATGGAGTCAAGCATGGCGCAAAAGGGACAAAGGTGACCGAATCAGGCGATTCGGTGCGACGGAGTTGGATCAAGCGGTAGCGGGGTCGGTGCAAGTGCCATGGTGGTTTCGGTGGAAGCCGAATGGGAGAGACTTGCCGACATGATGAGAGCCGTTGGATCAACCTACACGTGGCGAAGTATGAAAGTGCTTCACGAAGATGGGACTCGGTCTTTCCAAAAAGATCGCGGAGGGCATTTTGGTAATTTTACCAAATACCGCCTTGGTGACCTTTTGCTAACCCGCGGCGCAAGACGGCGCATGATGAAGCGGATTAGGTCAACAAGAGATGAAGACGACGCTTTAAAATACGTGCGTATGTGACCCGTTGTGTGTGGGCCTTAACGGGAGCCCATTAGGGTTAATGCTTCTAGAAGGTCTAAGTCTCCACTATAAATAGAGGAGGGAGGTGGCTGCACCCCCTTCAACCCTTTCATTGTTTTGAAACCCTAGTATGCTTAGGGAGAGGATTAGTAGAGGTTAGGGTTCTAGAGAGTTGGATTTGATTTCGTGCTCATGTATTGAGTCTTTGTCCTCCATTGATGGAGTGGTTGTAAACCAATACCATATCAAATCAATCTAAGGAAAGTTTCTCAAAGATGTGTCTCTTTGCTTTCCTTCTCTCTATTTGATGATTTTGAGTCTTTCTTTGATCCGCGAGTTTTTACTTGGTTTCTTGCCTTGATCTAACTTGCTGTGACATGTGAGAACCCACCTAGGATCATATTGATCATCAATCACCCACAAGCAAGTCTCTAGATCATATTTCGTTTTTGACTCGGTTTTGGAGCCACCTTCATTCAATCTGAAAAAGATAGGAACTTTGGCATGGATCTCTATGATCCTTGATTGGAATAGGTTCCTAATATCTTAGAGAAGGTGTGTCTCAAGTTTCGTGGAGTTTGGCCTTACGGATCAAAAGTTAGATCGATTTGAGTTTTGGTTTTGAGGCTGTTTGCGCTATTCATTGTGCATCCGGTTAGTCCGAGCTTTTGCCTACGGTTAGTCGGGCCTCCGATCAGTCCGTGCTTGTGCCACCGGTCAGTCCAGCCAGAGCGGTCAGACCGCCCTTTGGCCGTCGGTCAGACCGCCCTCTGGTTTAGGGTTTGTGATTTCATGTTTTGGTCTTTTGCTTTGGGGTTTTTGGATTGGATTCAATACAAGTCTTCTGCTATACTTGTAGATTGATCTTCATAGCTTCCATAGCTATTGTAGTGAGATTCGTGTTGAATCCATTCAAAGTGAAAAAGTGAGCGTGCTCCTATTCACCCCCCTCTAGTCGCCTTTTCGGTCCAACACATCGGAACCCTAAAGGATATTAAGAAAGCAAGCTCTTACCTGGAGTCGGAGTTCGAAATAAAAGATTTGGGTAAAATCAAATATTGCCTAAGCTTGCAGCTTGAGCATACCCCTGAAGAGATTTTAGTGCATCAGTCAACCTACACTCAGAAGGTGTTAGAAAGGTTTGGTTTTGAAAAGGCACACCCTTCGAAAGTGCCGATGGTTGGAAGATTCTTGCAGCAAGACAAGGATCCATACAGACCTAAAAAAGAGAGGGAGGAAGTCTTAGGACTGGAATTCCCATACTTAAGTGCAATAGGAATACTTATGTATTTAGCAAATTGCACTAGGTTGGGCATTGTATTTGCCGTAAACGTACTAGCAAGGTATAATGCAAAATCTACCAAAGGCATTAGCAAGGGGTAAAGGACATTTTCCGATACCTCCAAGGAAGCAAAGAACTGTTCTACAGAAAGAACTAAGACCTGAATATGACTAGCCATGCAGATGTCAAGTACCTGTCAGACCAGCATACAACTAAGTCATGAACAGGCTATGTATTCCTATATGGTGGAACTGCAATTCCATAGAAATCGTCTAAGCAGAGTCTTGTATCGACTTCGATGAACCACTCGGAAATAATAGCACTATACGAGGCCTCACGAGAATGTGCTTAGCTCCAGCAGATGATTCACCACATCCAGTAGTCATGTGGATTGAATACCGCACAAACTCCCACTATTATCTATGAAGATATTGCAGCTTGTGTTGCATAAGTGCAGATGGGTTATGTGAAGAGTCATCTCACAAAGTATATCAACTCCCAAGTTCTTCTATGCTCAAGAATTACAAAAGATGGACGAAATAAAAGTACTACATACTAAGTTATGTGAAAATCTAGCAGAATTATTCTCCAAGTCACTTTCAGCATCTAGTTTTGAAAAGTGCATTTGTGGAATTGGAATGATGAGACTTAGAGAAGTGCATAATTCAAGGGGAGAATCTTCACAAACTCATTATTGAAACTTGATCACAAAGATCGAGTACCCAAAGAGTAAGTCCTGGAGATTAAATGAAATTAGATGGATTGTACTCTTTTTCCCTTGATGTGTTTTCCTGAAGTTTCTCGGCTAAGGTTTTTAATAAGGCAATTCGTGTAGCACAGCAGAACGTGTTTTATATACTCTTTCTCCAATTTTTTCCCGCTGGGTTTTTATAGAGTTTTGATGAGGCATGAACATGTGAGGATAAATGCCCAAGGGGGAGTGTTGGAAAACCATGGGCTTGGCCCAAAATCTGGCCCATGTATGGGCTCCCTATCCCAAACCCTAGTAGGGTCTCTAGCCTATAAATAGGGGGTGTTATTCATTGTAAAAGGCTGATCGCTCAAAGAAGGAATAAAGAGAAGCAAGAAGTCCCCCTATATGTCTGTGTTCAATCTACTATTCTATTCTTGTGTTCCTGTATTGTTCTTACGATTTTGAGTTTGTCTACGAGGTAATCGCTCAGACTGGACTCGCTAGCGACGGTTCCTCAACACTTACCTCTCCTTGGTTCAGCCGAAGAGAGGAACAGCTGCAAAGATGAATCCAACACCTATGCAAAGCCAACTCTATTTTGGACTCTAAAAGCATTAAGATACATGCCAAACCGTGTTGATTTGGCCAGCCAAAAAGGCACACATGACTAAGTCAATTTCAACATCAAATCTGCAAGCAATTTGGATTCCTTCTCCCAAATCCGCAAGCAATTCAGTTTTGCTTCTTTCTTGCTTTCAGCCGAAAGTGCCTCAAATCCTTCCTTGGCCACATATACTCCTTCACCATCTTCCCCTTATGCTCCTTGTTCTCTCTTGGCTTCATATGCTGCCATGCAAACTTCCCCATGCATTAACTCCTTCCTTCTCGGCTAGCATCACCCTTTTTGCTTGCCAAACATCCTCTTGATGAAACCTAAGTATCATTAGGTAGTTGGCCAATTCTCATGTAAATCAAAAGGAAACTCATTAAGTAGTAGATTCACCTATTGGTCAAGAATTTTAGCTCTAGCTCGGGTGATAGGGGCGTGCATTCTTAGTAGTAGTAGTAGTAGTAGTAGGAGTAGGAGTAGTAATAGTGGTAGTGGTAGGGATATCCTTATCATCCTCCCCTCTTGAAAAGGAGTTGTCCTCCACTTTGTGTCTTTTGATCCAAAGAATGGCAATAAATCAGCAATATTGAACATAGTAGTCACCATGTAGTCATCACCCGGAAACTCTATCCTGTAAGCATTATCATTGATCTTCACAAGAACTTTGAATAGACCATACCACAAGGCATCAACTTGGAATTACGCTTCTCTAGAAAGCGATCTTTGCAGTGATGTACCCAAACAAAGTCACCTCGTTCAAATATCATCATCTTCTTTTTTTCTTGTTTGCCTTTGCAGCATAGTAGCACGCCTTCTTCTCAATCTTCTCTTTTCTTCTCATGTAGTTTTTTTTCATAAATTCAGCACGCTTTGACATCCATATTTGCACGCTCGTGGAGAGGTAGATGTAACAATTCCAATGGTGTAATAGGTTTGAAGCCATACACCACCTCAAACGGGCACAATCGAGTTGTAGAACGTACCGCCATGTTATAACACTACTACAAAAGAGGCAATACTGGACGCCTCATCACAAACGGTTCCCCAGAAACCATCAGTACAAAATTATCACAAACGATTTTACAATCATGACCGTCTATGTTATTAGCAATGTGTAGAACCGTCTTGATACGTAATTATCATAGACGGTTTTTAATAAGAACTATTTGTGATAACTCCTAGACGGTTCTTAACAAGAACCATCCGTGATTATTACAGACTTCATAGACGATCTATGATAATTTAATTTTGTATCACAGACGGTTTGTGGTTGGAAGTATCTATGATATGTTCAATGCCTCTTTGGCTCCCGCACGATACGTCTTTTCATCTCGCACACCGACGCGTCTCTTCGTCTCGCTACACGATACGTCTCTTTGTCTCACCGCGTGATGCTTCCATATATAGCAATAATTAAGCGAGTTCTTGCTGTACCCATATCGCACCTTACAAGTCCATATCTTGCCATAGTGAGCACGCGAAGCAAGACGGCGAGGACCAAGGCGAGGAGGTAGGCGATCGCCATAGCTCTTCCTCACGATGTCGTCGTCCACATCGTCAGCCTCGTGGCCGCGAGCTCTCCTCAGCCCATGGCTGACCTCTACAGCCTACGAGTCACGTACGCATTTATATACCTACAAAAATATGTGCTACTATTTGTGGCGGCAACCAATCCATGCATGCATATATATAGGTCACTAATTTGACTAGCAACAACGCCCTTAATTTGGCCTTTTAATTTTCTCTTATAGAGTTGCAAGGCCATGTACAGGGCGTCCAAGGAGCGCGCCGTGGGGATGCGCATGGCGCTGGAGCAAGAGAAGGCAATGAAGTGGCTGGACAACGAGCGCTACCTCGTCGTCGTCAACCACCTGGCTGGCACCGGCAACTCGGAGGTCTACTTCATCATCGGCCTCGTGCTCGTCTTCGCGCATCAGGACATGCAGCGCGGCCTCGTGTGCCTCGACCGAGCGGTTGTCACCGGCCACAACGCCGCGGCCTATGTGCTCGGCCACTTCCTCTACCCGGCCGACGAGGCACGCGACGTTGGGAAGCACTATATCAGTCAGGTCGAGGGCGAACCGGTCGGTGGTGAGTGCGAGACGGCAAAGAGGACCAACCGGGAGTGCAGGCGGTGTCGGAGGCTCGCTATGGGCCCGCGATGCGAGAGCGGCGTGGAAGAAGTTGGCGAGCTGCAGGCCGGTGTTGGCGCTGAAGAGGGCGGCCATCGGTGCCCGAAACCTTTGGCGCGCGTGTGGAAGGGTGGGCGACTACATCGTCTTCTGCAGCGACGACTGTAGGATTAGGCATGAGTACGCAAAGTTCTTTGCACAGGTGTTGAACTACTCATCGTAAAATTAGCGGTTTTAGCATATTTTTAGAAAATGTTCAGATATAATTCTTTACTAAGATGTGAATGTGTCATATGTTCTGAATTTGCATTTATGTATATGGGTATATTATCACAGACGACTATTTATTGGAACCATCTGTGATGTGTATTTATCACAAACGGTTCTACTTCAGAACCGTCTGTGATGTCCAACCCTATTTATATTCAGACTCTAGGGTTTGCCCGCGCCCCCACTCAAACGATTAAGTTTCTCCTCCCCTAAGCCCGTCGCCGCCTCCTCCTTGAGCCCGGCGTGCCTCCTCCCCAAGCCCATCGCCTCCTCCCTGAGCATGAGCTGCCGCCTCCCCAAACCCAGCGCCCCTCCTCCCCCGAGCCCGGCACACCTCCTCCTTGAGCCCACCTCCTCCCCTCCCCGAGCCCGCATCCTCCCCTCCCCGAGCCCGTCGTCTCCTCCTAGAGCCCGGCACGCCTCCTTCCCCGAGCGCCTCCCAAGCACCACCAAGGTAAGCCGGCCACCCCCTTGGCCATCACATTTTTTTCATCTCACCTTGCTTATGTGTTGTGCTATTGGATATATTCAATCTGTGTTATTTATATGTGCCTAGCATTGGGAGATATTGCGAAGTGATTTTTTGTGGTCTCGGTAAATTGCTCTATGATGAATTGATGTCACAGATGCAATTGGATGTGATATTGTGTATAGATTGTGCCTTGAGCTGTTAGACTACCAGCTGTTATATATTGTTTTGAGCAATTTTTACATTCTGGTATACTTGCTGTCCTTTGAGATTTTTCAGTCAACTAATACTTGTTGTCCTGTAGAAGTTTGATCTTCGGTTTGTTTTTACGTGATTATTTACAATCAGCGATCTACATCACGATTGATAGTATCTTGATAGATTTTGTTCTTGTGTACAGCAAAGTTAATTTTGGATGATTTGCTTGAACTAGTCTGAATAGATTAGCATGTTTTATTTTGAGCTCAACGCCTAATCTATAAAGTGTCATATTCAATTTGTGATTACATTTGGCATGAGTGCTGTGATGGCCAAGTTTAAATCTTGTGCAACTAGCCTTCTGAGAGCAATAATCAATCTTCTAAATCTTAGCTTTATGCTGATTTTTATTGTGCACATATGCAATAATCCATTTCTGATCTTTTCTCTATAAAATCTCCAAGCAGTGGCTGCTTATGCCTTTAAAACTAGCTTTATTATATATATATATATATATATATATATATATATATATATATATATGAAAATGGTATGATACTCCTAGAATGCGATACCACATAAATTGTATGATGATACCTCCTTATCTATTTTAGTATACTCCAATAATGATTATAAGATACCTCAAAGTGAGTTCCATAAAAATTCATTAACGTCCACTTTTTATAGCAAAATTTGTGTATATACTTCTTTTATATATGAAAAGGGTATATAGAAGAAAAAAAACAAAGGGCTCTAGTGATTTTTTCAATCAAGTCGTATTGGAGTATCTTATAATTTGTATTTAAGTATACTAAAAGTGATAAAAAAGTATAATATGTACATTTAAGTGGTATATTGAAAGTGGGAGTATATACTCTAGGAGTATAAACAGCGTCCTATATATATATATATATATATATATATATATATATATATATATATATATATATATATATTTATATTAAGTAGTCCTTGTTAGCTAACTCGAGGCCTGAATTCAATTAGCTAGCACGCTCCTTGGTAGTTCATCCTAAACGTGCAGGTAAACTACGGCCTACTTCATCAAACCTGACACACTGGAGTGTATGATTTGCTTCATGCCACGGCAGCCCAAGTTTAGGAGAATTCTACAAGAACTTGGAGGATTGGCATGAAGCAAATCACACACTCTAGTGTGTCAGGTTCGATGAAGTAGGCCGTGGTTCACTTGCACGTTTAGGATGAACGGCCAAGGAGCGAGCTAGCTAGCTGAATTCATGCCTCGAGTTAGCTAACAAGGGATATATATATATGGATGTCTATTTCGTACTCCTAGGAGTATGTACTCCCACTTCCAATATACCACTTAAACGAACATATTATACTTCTTTATCACTTTCAGTATACTTAAATACTAATTATAAGATACCCTAATGTGAACTGTCTGTGATATGCCTTTATAAGAACCACTAGGGCTTGCTCGTTCTTCTCCCCAATGCACTTAGCCCTTAAGCTCTCGCGCGCTCGTTTCGCCTCCTCTAGGGCTCGCTTGGTTCACCGACCCTTAGCTCAGGCACGTGCGCCTCCAACCTCGGCGCGCGCCCGACGACGCCGGCGTGCGCCGCCTCGGCTCGGCGACCTCCTCCCGTGTCGGCGTCCTCCCTCTGCACCAGCCTCCTCCCCGCGCCGTCCTCCTCCCTCTACACTGGCCTCCTACCCGCGCCGTCCTCCTCCCCGTGTCAGTCTCCTCCCTGCCGGCCTCCTCCCATGGCCCTCCTCCTGCCTGGCCTCCTCCCCCACGCCTCCCTCCTCCCCGCGTTGGCCTCCTCCCTTGCACCGGCCTCCTCCTTGCACCATGAGTTCTTGTGTGGCATCCTCTCTGAGTATTCCTATATTACGTTTGTGCATCACTTTGGCTACATACTTATGTGCTGGATTGGCTTCAAATTCTATATTAGATTGTGCACTGAGAGATAGCAAAGTGGTTATGTGGGCTCGGTTGATCAGCTCTGTGATGAATGTCAAATCTGAAATCAATTTGATAATTGGAAACAATCTTGAGCTAAAAATATTGCTTTCAGTTGTCAGATTATCCTTGTATGAGCTAGTTGATGTTTGTGAGATACTTACATAGTTATCCTCAATCTGTGGATAAGGCTTATTGTTGAAATGATATCGTGATTATCTTGATATCATTGCTCTGTTCTGTTTTTCATAACAGATTGCCTTCTGTTGTCTCGGTGGATATATTGACTCTGATAGTCTTTGATAATCTGTGAACTGAAAGTTTATTTTGCTACAGTATGATAAATTTGACATTCAACAGGAAAGTTTTAAGTTCAGCTCAAGATCTGTTTGATAATTGTTAAATTTGATTAGAGAAGATATATTGATTGATGTACTGAGATTGCAAAGGTTAAATCCTTTGCATCCAGCATACTGAGAGCACTCTTTAACATCAATACTCTGAGCCTTTTGTATGACATGGAGATACTTCATATGTATATATTGGTTTGGTCATTTAAATGCTTGCAACAATCCTATGTTGATTTGGTCATTTAAATGCTTATATTGTTTTGTCAAAGTCAATTAATGAAGAGTATAGACTGGTTGAGATGGCAGAGGTCTTTGCCGCCGTCACAGATGCTGCCTAATGCGTCTGGATTTCCGTCGACGATAATGATACGTAAGCAAGATGGCAGAGGAAAATCGAAATTGCCTGCGGGCCGACTGATCATCACAGAGGTCAGTGATGTTGGGATCCCTCTGAGTCCCCAGAGATCAGCGGTGAGATTCCGGACCATCTGCGGGATACTTGCAAGGGAACGGGTCCCCATCACCACACCAAGCTGGAAGTCTTTAACGAAAAAACAGAGAGGCGCGCTGTGGACATAACTTTCAAGCAAGTTCACTATCCCTGAAGCAGACATGGCACACGTGGAACAGCAGGCGTTGCTCTCGATGGATAACGCGTGGAGGACCTTCAAGAGCATTCTTGTCATGAAGTACGTGAACACGGGTCAGACGCACTTCGCGAAGTATGGATTCTTGACGTGGGAAGCATGGAACGTCTTTGTGGCTATGAAGACGACGGCCGAATTTAAGGAGCAAAGTGCGGCGCACAAAGCTCTCCAGGCACGAAACACTCACCCCCCATAGACTCGGCATCGCTAGGTACGCGGCTAAATCCATGCAATGGGCGGAGGAGGAGGAGAACGCAACCGGGCCATTTCCTGAGATCACAGACCCGCGTTTCCTAAGCTGGTTAAAAGCGAGGGCAAAAATCTTGTCTTCAAGCAGCATCTCTTTCACAAACCCGGCAGACCAGTAAGTGTCCCAATGTGTGGTGAATATGTCGAACTACCCAGTTGTTAATAAGTCCATAACTTCATAGTGTCAATAATAACATGATGACCTCTTGCAGCATGAATTGACTGCCCAAACTTCCCAAGGCTTCTTCCAGGTAGACAGGGAAAAGGATATGCTATCTACGGCCCTGGGAAACAAGGAGTGCCCGGGTCGCACGCGAGGCCTTGGGGTTACCGTACCTTGGAGTTATGGATTCTGAGGTGACTACGACACGTATAGGAGTAGGAAGAGATCCAAGGCCGAGCACGAGCACCGGTTGGTACAGATGCTTACTGCAAAATTTGAAGGATAGATAACACAATTGCAAGATCAACTGAATCAACTCCTGAACTAGTCGCAAGCCGCCCCCGTTATTTTGGGAGCCAGTAGCGTCGTGTCCACGCATAATTATGAACATGATGACATCCAATTACCTATTGATGACATCAAGGTAATGTACATCTCTGGAATACTCCAAAGGTAATTATAGGACGCCTTAGCTAATTGTGTATCATTTTGTAGGAGCCGACGCCCTGCAAGCTCCAAGTGAGGATGGTTGGGTCTATTTCTATTGAGGCTGGGCGGGGGCTGGTGTATCCATGCCAAGAAGGGACAATGCAGCACGGTGCCCAACTAGCGCAGGGTTACGCCAGGGTCCAGGTGGACATGGTATATGATAATTTCATGGCCGTCCCGCTGGAGATTCGTCCGAACGAAGACATTAGAACACTAGGGGATGCCATGCACACTTTTATCCAGGGGCCCAAGAAGGACATCGCCCTGGACCCAGCAGTGCTAAGATCTCGACACGACCATTCCTCTCCAACGGGACCCTCGATGACTCCATCTCATCATCCTTCACCCCAGAAGGCCACCTCATCATCCTTCACCCCAAAAGGCCACCTCATCGGTTCCCGTAGAGAAGACACTGAAGGAACAAAAAAAGCGTACCGCCGTAACTGTTCCTGTAGAGAAGACACCGAAGGAACAAGAAAAGCATGTCGTCGTATTGGTTCCCGTAGAGAAGACGCCAAAGAAACAAGAAAAGCGTGCCGCCGTATCGGTTCCCGAGTCGTCTCGCAGGAAGACGCTGTCAATCGTTAAGGCCAAATCGAAATCGATGAACATTAAGGCGCCTCTCAACTCTGGGAAGTACTCCATCAGGAAACCGTTGTGCTCCAATGCAGAATTACTCCGTAGTGGACTAGCTTGTCAGGCTTTGCATGCCTGGTACATGTGGAAGACCAAAGAGAAGGGGTGCGATACTGGAATCACCGTCAGGTACAAGAATGAGCATTTCTTCAACAGGCCGGGCCACTTTGTCGTGGGCTTCAACGACTTGTACGACCTATTCAACCTCGTTGTCCTCGACACCTCGCTTCTACGATGTTGGACACTGTAAGTGTGTGTACAATCAAGTTCTGCATTCACGTAATACCGATAAATATCACAACTCATTGCTTATGTATAGATACATGATGAAAAAAGCCTAGAAATGTTCCGAACCGGTGGGTTTCTTCGACCCACACGTGGTCTCTATGCAAACCATCGAAGCAGATGCATCCTTCGTCGAGAACTACATAACAGCAGGATTGCTTCGTTAGGACAACAAGGACTACATAGTGGTGCCCTACAACCAGGGGTAAGTGGTTCAGTACTTGCTATATAAATTTCATTTGTACTTTATACACAGCACGAACTTAGGTTTAATGACTATAGCGACATACATGAGTAGGAACCACGGATCCTTTTAGTCATTATACCAAAGAGGAACAATGTAATATACCTTAATTCCCTAATCAGCAACAAGCACGACTTCAGTATTCTGACAGGAGTACTCAACAGGTATGCTCATTTCCTCCATACATAACTCTATTGTAGTCTTCCTTCATTTGAAATGGCCGAGGATAACTTTTTGGAATCATGTAGGTCGTTCAAAACCTATGTTCGCGACGGAGGACTATACAAGGGGGGATCGAACGACACACTAACACACATGACGCGATTTTCGGTACATGCTACAATACAATAATGCTATATCATACTTCATAATAATGCGTCTCGAACTGACTATACCTATATATGTAATTCTATTTTCGCAATGCCGCCAGCAAAAAACTGATGAGCTATGTGCATTCTATGTTTGCCATCATATGCGGCAAATCATTAATGCTAAGACGAAGGATCCCCAGGTTTGTCAATCTTGAAATAATTATTTCTGAATTATAAATTTAAATATATATGCTTACCACTTTACTCTTGCTAGCGACAGGGCTTGATGACACTCGTTGTGAGCGAGATCGTGGACGTTCGAGGGAAGCTCTACGACTTCATCAAGACATATATCATTAACCCCAACGGAGACTTTCACTCTGTCGCCGACGCAGAGTTTCACCCCGTCGGCACCTCTCAACCACGTGCAAACAAATGATTCAATTGTAATCCAATTGTAACTATAGTGAGAATACTTGAACAAATTCTTTTGTAATTTATTTTGAGTAATGATCACTTTGAGTTGTCAACAATTGATTATCTGTGATGTATCTGTTTTCTGCATGCTTGTTTTCAAAGGACATGGCTAGCAATTCCTGAGGCTAGCCAAAAATCAAAAAAAGTGGTTAGGGTAATGAATTATCACAGACGATTTTTTGTTAAAACCGTATGTGAAGGTACGTATCACAGACGGTTTCCATTAAAAACCGTCTGTGATATGTAGAATATCACAAACGGTTCTATTTACGAATAGTCTGTGATATGTACCTTCACAGACAGTTTTAACAAAAAACCGTCTGTGTTATTCGTATCACAGACTATTTTTGAACCGTTTGACATACAAATATAGACGGTTTAAAAACCGTCTGTGATGACGGTTCCGAACCGTCTGTGATGAGGCTTCCTGTAGTAGTGTGTTTGTGATGACGTTTTTGAACCGTCTGTGATGATCTTTTCTGAAGTAGTGTAAGGAAACTGTACATACAGTAAACAATCTTCCCACTCCTTTATGTTTTTCTTGATCATCGTTCGCAGCAACATCGAAAGTGTTTTATTTACCACCTCCATTTGTCCATTTGTTTGTGGGTAACAAGTTGTTGAGAATACTGTTTGGCATGTCTTGCAATCTTACAATCTCCTTAAAAAACAAGTAAGCTACATGCGATGCATCGTCGCTCTTATGACAAGGAATAAAATATGTCATCTTATAAAACTTATCTATAACTACAAATAGTAAATCCCTCCCCCTCCTAATCTTAGGCAATCCTAAAACGAAATCCATATACTAATGTCCTCCTAAGGTGTATTAGGAACAGGAAGTGGAGTATACAAATCAAGTGAATTAAGCTTAGATTTAGCTTTGTAGCATGTGATACAATGTTGTACAAACCTCTCAATATGACGTCTCATCTTTGGCCAATAGAAGCGATTAGTCAACATCATGAAAGTCTTTTCTCTCCCAAAGTGTCTCATTAATCCTTCTGCATGTTATTCCTGCAACAATGACAAACGTACAGACGAATCTGGAACACATAGCTTGTTAGCATGAAATAAGAACCCATCAAACCAATGGAACGGCTACTGCTTACCACATTCAAGCGACTCCGATAGCATATGCCTAGCTACTTGCTTCACTTGGAGGTGCCGGTACATGATCGCGTGGAAGAACGGCGCCGCGCTGGCCTCGTGGACGGCAAAACCATTCCCGAGGCGGTCTTGGCGTTCACGGTCCTCTGGCCTATGATGTCCATCAGATCGTAAGAGGGGAAGGTGGTGTTGGGCTCGTCGAAGAAGCTGGCCTTGTTCTTGTACGTGTCGGAGAGGCCGCTGAGCTCGTACGCCGTGAGCCGGTCCAGCGTGTCCCAGTCAGCGATCACCGACGCGTCGGCGGCGGTGTACTCGACTGGGTTTGACAGGAGGCCCCAACGTAGCGTTGCCACACTCGCCGCCCCGATGCGGCACCTCCACAGCACGCAGCCCCGATGCGCCACCATAACCTCATTCCCCAATCCTCAGATAAAAACGCCGGCTTAGATAAAACCGAATGGGCCAGGCATTTCCTTGGTCGTCCGGAGGCCCAATCCGAATGTGAATCCAACTTTAAGCCCAAAAAAACTACAAAAATTAGTCTTTTGTCATGACTTACAATTTTACCCTTCTCCAGATTATACTACAAATACTACCATAGGTATGGTAGTATAACTAAACCCCAACCAATCTGATCCATTGGATCAGGCAGAATGGACGGCCCATATTGATTTTAATGTTCTGTAGAAGAGCTCAATATCAAGTCATCAGGCAACAAAGCCACTCCTGATTTACAACCAGACTAACACAGTACCTTTTCAGTTCCCTAATTCATCCTGCAGTCACTAGGGCCGGAATGATTTTTACAGCAATACAACAAGTTGGAACCCCCTCTTGCAACATGTCCACCACCAGACAATGTCTCAGGTCACAATCATCATCCTTCAAGCAAACAGCTTAAGATAATTACAACCTCCCCAGGCTCCCTAAAAATGGATTTTTTAATAATATTATTTTAAAAGATAATAACTAAAATAAATAGTCTCCCTAAAAAATTACAAAAATGGGCTCCTGTAGCCAGTTCAACTGGCGACAAGGACCCTGTTGCTCCTTGTCACCGGTCCAACTTCCTGTCGTCAGTTCAACTAACGACAAAAAGTGAACAGTCGTCGTGTCGCTAGTTAAAACCTATTGAAGGCGATAGGAGCCTTAACACCCTATAAAAGACCGTTGAAACCCTAAAATTCGGCACAAGACTCACTTTTATTCCGAAAAAAGAGGAGGGGATGGAGAGGAGTAGAGAGGAGGAGAGAAGCTAGCGAAGCGCTACCCGTCCGGTTCAGAAATTTGTCAAGTAATTTTTTCAACCGAATGAATTACATAGTTTTAGATGTACGGTTACGTAGTGCAGTGTGTTGTATGTAATACTTTTCAGTGGGTAGTCTAGTTTTAGATATGTGGTTAATCGTGGAAATGTACTTTATGGTGTAGTGCGTCAAATATGTCGGACATCACCAATTTCAAAATTTACTACGGTCCGGAGACAATTACAGAGGGTCCCATGGGGATTGATTTGTGTTATTTTGCATCATCGACCGTGTGGCTACCAAGAGCAGAGGGGTGTACATGGGGCGTTGTGCTGCGGTGGTTGTTTCACTCATTTCAAGTGGACCATGATGTGTATGATCTAAGATTGAGTTGTCTTGCCCCTCGAGCAGCACAACCCACATATTGGGAGTTAGTGGAGCTCAAGGGAATAAGGTCATAGCAGTCATATGTACGCATGGCGAAGGAGGGAGGGTGGGATTTGGTCCTTCTGGCCTAGGCATATGCCAAGCCCACTCTTGCATCCGTGGCTAAACAAGAAGAGGGTGCTAACGCCGAAGAAGAAGTCAGGGACTCTAGCCATAGCGCCGCGCACACAATGGCCGAAGCTCCCGGAGTTGTTGATGCTGTCAATCAAGACCCTGCAGAAGTAGCTCCTTCGATTAAGCAATCTACTGGGCTTGCCGACGAGGACGAGGAGGTGGAAGCCGTAGTGCAAAGGATGGATCTCGAAGATCGGGACTACATGGCATTGTCAGAAGATGAAGGATCCAACGACGAGGATGGTGTGGACCAGCAGGCGGTTCCATCTGAGTGGAACACATACCAATTCGACAACCTCGACGTCAACGAAGGCTCCTGTGTGCCGTTGTAGGATCAAGGATAACCGACTAGAGGGGGGTGAATACGAGGTTTTTAAACTTGTTAACAAATTAACAATTTAAGCCAATTAATAACTTAGTCTAAACAAGTTACACTTCTAGCTAAGCAATTTAACACAAGAAATCAACTAGAAATGTAAATGCGGAAATAGTAAAGACTAGGAATAACCACAATGAGACAAAGATGTTTTTCCTGTGGTATCAAAGACTTGCCGGTCTTCACTAGTCCATGTTGATGAAGCTTGACAACTTAAGCCGGCTCCACGAATTAAGCTTTCTCTCGATCACTATGGTTGTTCTTCCTCCGCTTCAGAGATGGCGAACACCAAACCACTTATAAGCTTGCACCGGGCCTCTTCACAATCTTCTTGAAGAGATCACCGTGATCCACCGCCAAGGCCGTCTAGGAGTTTGGCAAAACTCCAAGAGTAACAAATCGATGACCTTCGCTTGACGGCGCTCAAGTGCAATAGGATCAACTAGGATGAATGAATGCACTTGAATGAACTCAACCACCTCACAATGAATGCACAAAGGAAATTTTGGTGTTAAGTGAATGCTCAAGGCTCTATAGATGTTAAATGAACACTAGCATTTCGTCCTTGAGCAGGTGAGGGGGTATTTATACCCCCCACCGACAAATACTAGCCGTTGGGACAGAAATCCCCAAATTTCAGCGAATTGCGGTACTACCGCCGGCTAAGGGCCGATACTACCGCACCCTTGTCAGAGTTCTGTAACAGATATAACAGTGGCATTAAAACGTTCTGACATAGCCGTTGAAATCGCGACGCGGTATTACCGCCAGTTATCATGCGGTATTACTGCTAAAGCCGGTCGTACCGCTCCTAAGTGCGGTACTACCGTTTCAAGTAAATTCAATCTCAGCTGAAAAACACACTTCTCTGGAAAACATATACCGCTCCATTAAAAACGGAATAACCGTAGTGCGGTAGTACCGTTCAAACAACGCTGGTACTACCGTTCTCAAGGTTTTGCAAATCTAGCCAAAATGGAGCTTCTCTATAGTTTTTATACCGCCACAAAACAAATAGAACAACCGAGGAACGGTAGTTCCGCTCAATACTTGCAGTACTACCGCTACGCAGTAGCGACTAGAGAACTTAGCAATTTCAAACTAGACACGTGGACGGCTCAGATCAATTGGGCCGTTCGGACCACCTTTTTAACCATTCGATCAAGGACGGTCCGAACAGCCCACTGTATTACCGCCAAGAAACATGCGGTACTACCGCTCAACGGTAGTTCCGCTTCAAACGCTGGTATTACCGTGCCACTGGAAAACAGCCAAGTCCAAAAACGTGTCTTACTGGTTTTTATGTATCGCCTTTAAATAAAAGGAATTACTGCGGAGCGGTACTTCCGCTTTAACTTGCGGTACTACCGCAACACAGAGAAATTTAGATAGTGCACTGAAATGAACTGGCCACGTGGACGGCTCAGATCAATTGGGTCGTTCGGACCATCTTTTTAACCATACGATCAAGGACAGTCCGAACAGCCCACGGTAGTACTGCCAACACATATGCGGTCATACCGCTCAGCGGTAGTTCCGCCATTAAAGCTCTGGTACTACCGTTTGTGCTGTCAATTTTCAGAACAACTATCCAATTCAAATCCAAAAACAAATTCAAATGCATGCATGATCCTAAATTGATCCATAAGGCACAAGAACATGATATCAAGCTACTAGTCATGATCCCTCTTAATAGTACGGCATTTAACCTATAATTCGGTCTTCCAACAAAATCTCCTAAGACCGGTTAAATACAAAAGGATCCTAGACTACTTGTACCTTGACCTTGAGTCATTTTCACCTTCATGTAGTCTTCAGCATGCATCTTTATGTTATCAAACTCACCAATGGGACTTAACCTTATAAATACTCAATAAACACGTTAATCCCATATTCACATATTATCATTAATTACCAAAACAATTTTTAGGGGCCTAGATGTTTTCAATCTCCCCCTTTTTGGTAATTGATGACAACACAACTAATATGTGAGAAAGATTGTTTCAAATATACCATTTGTTTTGAAACAAGTGTATATTCTTTTGATAATTTTAACAACAAAATAATTCTTACAATGAGCTCAAATGAGTTTAGAGAATTATTTTCTTGTTAGAACCAAAATAAGGAAATCTTCCCCTAAACATGTGCATATAAATGAAGGAACATTTTTGCAAACACATGTAGAGATTTTTGAAACTTTGGCGGAGTTTCTTTTGCATGGAAGAACTTGAGAGATAAAATTGCAATGAACAAAATAAAGATTGCATTGCATAAGCATATCATAAAACATCAAGTTCAACAAGATAGCAATAAACCATAACAGAGTGATAAGCTATTACGAGCACATTTCCAAAGGCACAAAATACATCACAATAGTAGCAGTCTAGCTCCCCCTAAATCTTTCTTCTCTTCTTCTTCTTCTTCTTTTTCTTCTCCCCCTTTGGCATCAAAGTACCAAAACAAATCAAGCTGCTGGATCATGAGGGGGGAAGAGGTGCATCTGAGGAGTCAAACCGAGCCGGAGTCAAGAGACTAGAGCAGAGCGAAGGGACCAAGCAGAGTTGATGAAGTAGATGCCGGCCTAGATATAGGAGGACAACGAGTGTAGCGCTGAGGAGTAGTCATTAATTTCTCCATAGAGTCAATAGTCTCTACCATGGCGGCCATCCTATTAAGGGTCTCATCCTGGAAATCATGTTGAATTGACTCCATGTCAGCAAGCTTGTTGTGCGTCTCATTTTGAAAACCAATCTGGGCTGTCTTCATTTCTTGCAAAGTGTTGAGAATCAATTGTTGATTTTGAAGAATCTGTGCAAGTGTCGCTTGATTTTGAGCACCAACTTCAGCTGCCTCCTCTGGAGCATCTTCTTCTTGCTGTTCTCTGCGAATTGGAGGACCTTCCCTGGGCTTATATGGCTTGTGAGAAGAACCCAAGCCTCCATAATACTCAAACTTGCTAAGTATCAAAGCCATAATGTAGGGAGCATGGTAAATCCTCTTAACTCTATCATTCCTTGAGTTAGTTATGCCCTGAATGATGACATCTATCACATCAAATTTCCTTCCATTCATAATATTGTCAATAATATTCCATGCATGCCCTCTTACTGCATCAAAGTTCCCACTCTTGGGATAGAAGGTGTGATTAATAATCCTATTAATCAAACTTGGAATGGGCTTGAGACCATGGATCTTTCCTGGAGTATACCTAATATTTGGATCATAAAAGTCTGTCCATGCTGGAGCTAGCAATGCAGGCCTATCAAAGAGTTTCTCCCATTGGCTAGACTGTTGAGTTCTCAAGACTATTTCAAAATCTGCTTTGGTGCACTCCAAGATGGTTGTGACTGTCATCCACTTCATCTTTGTAAAATCTAGATCGACATGAATTGTAGCATAGAACTGTCTTATAATATCCTCATCATAATTATTTCGCAGTTTTACAAGATCATGAAGACCAACCCTTTGAAACAGCTTGTACACACCATTATATTTCTCCAAAAAATTGATGTGCTCCTAATTGATCCACTTGTGGTCTGCAAATTTTCTATGATGACTGTACAACTGATCATACACTTGCTCTTGAAACTTTGTATGAAATCTTGGATTGACGGAGTTTGAAGTGAAATGGTACTGATTTAAGTGACGCCTAATTGCAAACTCATCAGCTGTAATCAGTCTTAAATCAGTTGGAACTTCTTCAGGATCTCCCATTTCTTCATCTGAGGCAATAGAAATATCTGATTCTGTCTCATACTCAGATTCATCTTGAGAAAGGTTGTCCTAATTTCTGGATCATCTGCTGCTGGACCCTTCCCTCTATCTTGAATAGCCTTTCGACGAACTTTTAGAACTTGGGATGAAGAGGATTGACCTTTACCAGCGCCAATGGTCTTGCAAGAGGTGCCTCTAGTTCTTGGCATCTTTTCAAAGAGAGGATAAGTTACAAGAGGTTCAAAAGATCAAGCAAATAGAATCAATTTTGAAGGAAATGATTTTTTTTTGTTTCTGTCAAAAAATAGGTACTACTGTCGTTTCAATGCCGGTATGACCGCATCGCGGTGATACCGTGCTCAAGGAACGGTAGTTCCGGTTTTTTCGATTGAATCCTAGGGCATGAAGATTAACGAAATTCTTGATGTTTCTTTTGTATTGAATCCACTGGATAGATATATAAACATCATAAAACATCAATTCAACAACTTTTGCCCAAAGGAAATGCACAGAATCATTCACATTCTAAATTAACCCTAAAAGTGACCTTGGGTTTCAAATCCGGGTAAAACAGGGATTAAAAGAGATTTTACCTTGAGGATTAAAGGAGTGAAACCCAAAGATGCAAGGAAATCAACAGGAATGAGACGAAATCCAAAGAACTATGCAGATTTTCGAGAGGATCTGGGGTTCTTTGGTGAGAAGAGAGAGAGGACGAGAGAAGTGAAGCGGTAGAGCTTTGCGGTAGAACCGTCGGGTGTGATAAAGACACGAGTTGAAATAGTAACCACAAGGAGTTACTGCCCATTTTCCAAACCGACGTGGTATTACCGCCAAAAGACCTCTGGTAGTACCAAGATCATGATCATACCATTGTTATAACACCGGTCGTCCGCCAAGACATCGTCTTTAACGCTTGTAACGTCGATTGTTCCGATTATCTTGGAGCTTCAAGGAACAGCTCTGGATTTTCTTTGGAATTGGAAATATTTGCAAATGATCCTTAGTTTTGCACTCAAATAAATATCATTAAGGATCATTATGCATAGAATAGACTATTGTCTATATAAGAACATAATTTTTTTTAAGATCATACTTATCTTTAATAAAAATTTGAAATTTTTTTCATAAAATAATCAAATGAAGCACAATACATGAGGCAAGAATTCAAAAAATATTTGAATAGTCTATGACATTTAACTCATTCCTCAATTTGCAAAAGCGGCCTTCATCTAATGGCTTGGTGAAAATATCTACTAATTGGTCTACGGTTCTTATGTGGCTAATTTCAATATCTCCCTTGCTCACATGATCTCTCAAGAAATGGTGGCGAATATCTATATGCTTAGTTCTTGAGTGTTGAATAGGGTTATTAGCAATTTTTACAGCACTATCATTGTCACACAAAAGAGGTATTTTATCAAATTTAATTCCATAATCCATCAATGTTTGCCTCATCCATAGCAATTGAGCACAACAACTTTCCGCGTAAACATATTCAGCTTCGGCAGTGGATAAAGCTACGGAGTTTTGTTTCTTGGATGACCATAATAAAAGGAATTACCGTGGAGCGGTACTTCCGCTTTAACTTGCGGTACTACCGCAACATAGAGAAATTTAGATAGTGCACTGAAATGAACTGGCCACGTGGACGACTCAGATCAATTGGGTCGTTCGGACCACCTTTTTAACCATACGATCAAGGACGGTCCGAACAGCCCACGGTAGTAACGCCAACACAAATGCGGTCATACCGCTCAGCGGTAGTTCCGCCATTAAAGCTCCGGTACTACCGTTTGTACTGTCAATTTTCAGAACAACTATCCAATTCAAATCCAAAAACAAATTCAAATGCATGCATGATCCTAAATTGATCCATAAGGCACAAGAACATGCTATCAAGCTACTAGCCATGATCCCTCTTAATAGTACGGCATTTAACCTATAATTCGGTCTTCCAACAAAATCTCCTAAGACCGGTTAAATACAAAAGGATCCTAGACTACTTGTACCTTGACCTTGAGTCATTTTGATCTTCATGTAGTCTTTCAGCATGCATCTTTATGTTATCAAACTCACTAATAGGACTTAACCTTATAAATACTCAATAAACACGTTAATCCCATATTCACATATTATCATTAATTATCAAAACAATTTTTAGGGGCCTAGATGCTTTCAGCCATGGGAGTACAACCAGAGCGAGTTTAGGCAAAGAGCTTTGTACAAATACAAGGAGGCCGTGCAGGAGGCGGTCAAATTCTATGCCTTGTCGATACGACACACATTCACAGTCCTCAAGTCTAACCCAAGATTCTACGGTGTGAACTGCAGCATAGAGGGATGGATGCCTTTGGCGAGTGCACACATTTCAACCTAAGTGGGACACCTACTGGAAGTGCTCTATAGTGGTCCCTCACACCTATGTCGTCGCTGAGTCAATGCAGTCCCACCAGAACCGGTCATCAGGCTTCATCACCAACCTCATGTACGGTGAGATCGTGGATAATCTAGATTTTGAGCCACGATCTATCATTCGGGCGATTGAGGCAAGGTTCCAGTACACAATCAGCTATGCTAAGGCTTGGAGGGCAAAACAGAAGACATTGAAATCAAGGTTCAACACGTTCAAGGATTCCTACCACATCCTCCCCGGGCTACTCCGAGTTATACAAGGCATGAATCTCGGTACTCATGTCGACAATCAAGATTCGACGCATCCAAAGTGGCCCGATAAGAGGGTCCTACGGCGAGCATTCTTCGCCTTTGGTCCATGCATGAATGCATTCCAGATGTGGTCATCTGATCTAGAAGCGCTCGAAGGATCACAGCTGTAGAACTAGCGGGCATCCAGAGAGGATGGAGATGTCTTGGTCCCGGTGGCACACGTCGCACAATGCGCGATACGTCGCGCACAGCACGACCGGACCCCTGGCGTAGGGATGGATTTCGTCCACCGCCCAGTACGCCAACTCACGTGCATACCAGACATAGTGCTTGTCAACGATGTCGCCGTGGGAGCCCAAGAACATCACCCACCCGAACAACCACAGTAGGTACGCCTCGAAGTGCCTCCTCCAGATCTCCTCGGGTGCATTCTCCACCATACGCTCGGGCTGTAGGAAGACAGATACACATCAACGCAGTGCACAAATCAATTGATGCTACAACGCAAGAGTTTCGAATACTTACGTAGAACTGGCAGATCCACTTCAGCGTCGGCCCGTGGGGGCTGCTGAACTCCATGTACTCGCTGCCTGGTGGTACCACATGCTGGAACCTCACTAGGAGGTCTGTGCGCCACGTGACTGGGATGTCATACGTCGCCATGGGGAAGCCTATGCAGGGCAACCCGGTCAGGACGCTCATGTACTGCAGTGTCGGTGCCATCTCCTCGCATGGAAGGTAGAACGCGTGCATCTCTGGCCTCCAACGGTCAACCAGCACCATTAGTAGGGCCTGGTCGTATGGAAAACACCTAGATGTATGACCAGGACTGCGGTCCTAGTCGTCCTCCCATGTAGCCTCCACCATCCTCGCTAGTGGAAGGAGGCCTGCCGCTCTCAACCAGCGTCCAAACAATTAAGAACAAATGTGAGTCTACCCAAAGTAGTCATATTGCAATTGAGTACATGAAGGTCACAACTACACATAACTCGAAACCCAGCGTGCGTCCACCCTCCATGCCCTGATGGGCGTGCGCAGCCACAACGCGCCAAGCTCAATCGCCGCCTCGCCCTCCTAGGGGAGGATGGTACTGACGCGGCTATGGTGATGCACGTCAATCACCGGGTCAAGCAACTCGTAGTGGCTTGGGTCCGCCATACCTAAAAATTATGTGCATACATTGTAAAGACTATGAAACATGTACATAATAAGGTAATAGGAAGCGACATTAATTATCAGCCAAAAATAGAAACCTAATTTAAGTTGGGATTATTTAGATTAAGCGACATAAACCCCACTAACCTGTAGTTTTTACAGATTTTTTATAGGAATGTTGCTATTTTTCTGTCGAACCCGAAAACGAAGGATCTCGGATTCTCTGTGTTTCATACACTAGTCTAGGAATAGTTAGTGTACACAGTCAACAAAAGTGATAGCAAAATCATATCACACATTTATGAATTGATAATCAGAGTTTATTACATAGTTGGGCACAAGGCCAAATATAAAAGAACAGCGGAAGCAAAATAAATAAGTAGGCTACACGATTCACCACAGGCAATCGTCTGGGGGCGTAGCCTATTCATCCTGATCCTCACCGTCTTGATAAAATTCTTCACCTAAATAAATGTTATTCAGCAAGAGTGAGCACAACTTATGTGCTCGCAAGTTACACCTAATAACAGAATATAATGCATGCAGGTGTAATAAAATGAGACTTAATAGGGTTCTTTTGCATAAAGGAGCATTCTCAATTTTAAATACTCATACTAAGTTTTAAGGCAATTTTTAATCTATAACTAGAATCAAATTTTAAATTGTCACTTTTATAGTGTATAACCTCCATACATGAATGGTGAAGGATACCCTCCTATCACATGGCTAACCGCCCAATTTTACCACAAGGATTAACCATCCTAAAATCATGTGCTAAATTCATTTTAAAAACAAACCAAATTCTAACTTGAGTGGCTTTGCTCAGCATGTCCATGACTGTGGACACGACTATTCAAATAGTTTTATACTTTATAGAGATTGTACAACTTTACTCACATAACACGACCTCTCTAGTTTGTTTAGCATCCGTCAATACAACCGCTCACTACCTTAGGTAAGCAGTCTAGAGTATGTGTCAAGGCCTCTACAAAACATCATCCCACCATAGTCTCGCCTCGCTTAATTCAACGTCAATTTAGGAAATGTGATTGATTTGGCCAGGATTTGGAAAGCTCCAAACGTGCGAAAATAGCGGACGCACTAGGGTTCGAAAACAGGGAAGAAAGGAAGGTGGGAGACGAAGGTGACGTGGAACGTGGGTCCCATGTGTAAGTGAAAGGGAAAGAAAGGAAAAGGGTGGAGAGGCTAACGAGTGGGCCCCACACGGTAGCGATGCGGTGAGAGGGCACGTTCGGACCGTCCGAACGGGCATGTGGGGCCCACATGGCAGTGTCGCGTGGCTGTTCGGACCGTCCAAAAGAAATTGGGCCAAGCAAGTAGCTGTGTGCGTATGGAACTAGGTTGGGCTGAGGCAGATTCGGCCCAACAGGAGTTTTAGGATTTAATTTGATTTAGTGATTTAATCAATCCAGTTAATTTGTTTAAGCTTTAGAAAATAGCAAATAAAGTCCAAAAATTATGAGAAAATTCACAGAAATTCTCTATGACATTTTGGACTTAAATAGAATATTTTAAAGTTATAATTGGTAATTAATTTTGCAATTAATTTATTTTGTCTTTGAAATAAATAGGAAAAAACTTTTAAAATTCGAGAAAATTCTAATAAATTAATTAAATTTTATTTTTAACTAGAATTTGGAAATTGGGCTGTTAAATTTTCTACTTTAAAAAGAATTTCCGGCATTAACAGAATAATTACTGCACACAATTGTAAACCAAATTTAAGCTACTCGGCAATTTAAATAGATTTGTAATAGGGTCTTCCAATTTCAACAGAATTTTTAAATATTATCCGAGTGCGAATAAAAACAATACACAAAGTTCATAATTTTATCATTCTGCTATATGTACCCTATGTAGCAACTCCGGATTTTCTTTACAATTTTAAAAATGTTATGCCATTTTCCTAGTCTCAAATTAATTATTGACATTAACAATATAATTACCACGCACAAATGGAAAGGTAATTAATTTTTCTACGTAGCTACTCTACATTTCTTACATATTTGTAATATGTGCCTTCCTATTTCTGTAGATTTATCCTAAATTGTTCGAGTGCTGGAACATTCATAACATGTGCACGACGAAGTAGAATACACATAGCTCAAATGATGCAGTACATAATTTGACTGCAATTATCTAATCTACTTTATTCTATGTCGCTATTTTGGTTTGCTAACCGACAAGGTTTTGACATAATGTACCTACAAAATGACTGACTAGATCTGATACTCTGTCACTCTCTCCTCCGCGACGAACTGGCAGAGCTTCGCTACCTTTCTTCTCTCCCTCTCCTCCTCTCTTCTGTTTTTTCTTTCTGGAATTAAAATAACTTTTGGACCGATTTTTCGAGGATTTTATAGATGGGATCATGTTGCCAGTTCAACTGGTGATAGGATGACTGTTCACTTCATGTCGCTAGTTGAACTGGCGATAGGAAGTTGGACCGGTGACAAATAGTCAACAGGGCTCCTGTCGCTAGTTGAACTAGTGACAGAAGCCTATTTTTGTAATTTCTTGGGGCGACTATTTATTTTTGTAATTATCTTTTAAAAAAATATTATTTTAAAAAATTCCAACGAAATGACACCTCCGTGCTCCCCAACACTGGCTGCTTACCGCCACAAGAAGTACCCCTTAGCAACTTCACAAAGTAGAGAAGTGCATTAATAAAAGGTAATTGACTCCTCGCAAAACCTGATTCTCTCTGTGTACGCATTCTTAGGCCTTGTTTGAGAAACCCAAATTCCCGGCACATCCCCATGGATGGGTGGACCCGTCCACAGGGATGTGTTGGGAATTCAGGATTCGCAAACAAGACCTTAATGGGAAGTATTTCCCTAACAGGGATTTATGACAGCAAGAAAGAAAAAGAATTCCTCACATACATGGAGAGCAATTTTGAGGGGGAGGAGAGCTTTGGAACTTGGCCTGATAAGGCGAATTGGAGATGGTGTTTCAACAAATATTTGGGAGGATAATTGTGTTGAGGAACTGTCGCTGGCGAGTCCAGTCCAAACGATCACCTCGTAGACAAACGTAGAATCATATCAAGCAATGCAAGAACAAATAGTAGATTGAACACATAGAGAGACAAAGGTGTAGGGGGTATTCTTCTGTTTTATTCCCTCTTCAAGCCATCAGCCTTTTACAATGACTATCACCCCCTATTTATAGTCTAGAGACCCTACTAGGGTTTTGGATGTGGCGCCCACCCATGTGCCGGCTGCTAGGCCAAGCCCACGATTTCCCAACACTCCCCTTAGGCACCCATCCTCACATGTTCATATCTCATCAAAACTCCATAAAAACCCAGTGGGAAAATTTTGGAGAAAGAGTACATGATACATGTTCTGTAGTGCTACACGAATTGCCTCATTAAAAACCTTAGCCGAGAAACTTTAGGAAAACTCGTCAAGGGAAAAAGAGTACAATCCACCCAATTTCATTTAATCCCCAGGATTTACTCTTTGGGTACTCGATCTTTGTGATCAAGTTTCAATAATGAGTTCGTGAAGATTCTCCTCCTGAATTCTACACTTCTAAGTCTTATCATTTTAATTCCACATATGCATCTTTCAAAGCTAGATGCTGGAAGTGACTTAGTGAATAAATCTGCAAGATTTTCACATGACTTAGTATGCAGTACTTTAATTTCGTCCACCTTTTGCAATTCAAGAGCATAGAAGAACTTGGGGTTGATATGCTTTTGTGAGATGACTCTTCACATAACCCATATGCACTTATGCAACACAAGCTGTATTATCTTCATAGATAATAGTGGGGGTTTGCGCGGTATTCAATCCACACGACCGTTGGATGTGGCAAATCATCCGCTAAAGCCAAACACATTCTCGTGAGGCTTCGTACGATGCTATGATTTCTGAGTGGTTCGTCGAAATTGATACAAGACTTTGCTTAAACGATTTCCATAAAATTGCAGTTCCACCACATAGGAGTACATAGCATGTTTGTAACTTGGTTGTATGTGGGTCCGACAGGTACCCGGTATCTGCATAGCCATTCATAGACAGGTCTTGGTTCTTTTTGTAGAACAGAACAAGGTCTTTACTTCCTTGGAGGTATCGAAATATGTCATTTATTCAGTGCCAATGCCTTTTGGTAGGTTCTGCACTATACCTTGCTGATAAGTTCACGGCAGATGTAATGTCTGGTGTAGTACAGTTTGCTAAATACACGAGTGCTCCTATTGCACTTAAGTACGGGAATTCTGGTCCTAGGACTTCCTCCCCCTCTTCTCTAGGTCTGTACGAGTCCATGTCTTACTGCTAAGATCTCCCGACCATCGGTACTTTTGAAGGGTATGCCTTTTTAAAATCGAACATTTCTAACACCTTTTGAGTATAGGTTGACTGATGCACTAATATTCCTTCAGGGGCATGCTCAAGCTGCAAGCCTAGGCAATATTTGGTTTTACCCAAATCATTCATTTCGAGCTCCGACTCCAGGTAAGAGCTTGCTTTCTTAATACCTTCTAGGGTTCCAGTGATATTCAGATCATCTACATACACTGAGATTATACAAAATCTATCCTGGGATTGTTGTATAAATACACAGGGACAAACCACATTGTTCATGTAGCCTTTCTTGCATAGAAAGTCGCTTCAAGCGATTATAACACATCCTATCTGATTGCTCAAGTCCGTATAGTGACTTTCTGAGTTTCACACTGTACAGATTTCTATTTTCTCTGCCTTGGTTCGGGACAGGGATACATTTAGGTATTTTCATATAAATGCCTGATTCCAAGTTTCCATAAAGGTATGCAATTACCACATCCATCAATTTCATTTCTAAATTCAAGTTTACTGTCATTGAGATTAAATATCTAAAGATAATTCCGCCCATGACCGGGGAATATGTTTCTTCATAATCAACTCCTGGATGTTGAGTGAAATCTTGTGCAACAAGCCTTGCTTATTTTTATTTCTTTTGAACAAATACCCACTTATGCCCTACGAGGTGCATATGGGGAAGCGTGTGGCTTACAGGGCCAAACACCTCTCTTTTATTCAGAGATAATAATTCAGTTTCTAGTGCATTTTTTCAATCTTCTCAATCCGATCTTTTCTTATATTCAGCGAGCAATGCAAGCTTTGGATCAAGATCGATGATTGTGGCAGTTTTCTTTGCAAAATAAATATCGACATTGGTTGTTGTCTTATTCATAGATTCTCCCGTGATCACCAAGTTTATAGCTATTTCTTCATGGGGTGATTCTTCTAATGCTTCTACTTGCTCACTGTTGCTTCCAATTATGGGGGGCAAGTCCCTGTAGTTTTTCAGCTCCGATGTGTGTGCACACATCCGTGCTGATATCTCCCTTCGTGGGAATGTTCAAATCTGGTATGACTTTCCTGAAGGTTCCATACAGGTTTTGGGGAACTTCAATGATCGCCTGTGTCAAGTCCTTTTCAGAGGCCTCTAGATGGGATTAGGGATACCTTTTTCTTTCTTCGGTATTTCAACCCTCTCCGGTGCATTGCGTGCAGGCACATGCAACTTGGTCACGCTCTTCAAATCACTAAAGTGGTCAGACAGTTGATTCTCTAATGCTTGCAAATCAATTATCTTCTGGACTTCAATTATCTTCTGGACTTCTCTTGTCTTCTAGACTTCAATTATCTTCTGGACTTCTCTATTTGCTTCACTAGTGTGCGGGTCATATGCATGGATTCCCATGGCTTGCCACGTTATTTCCCGATATTTTTCATTAAGGGGTTGATTTTCTCCCCTAATGACGAGAAACTATCCTCATCTAATATACTATCAGCGAATCAGGCAGTATATAAATATGGATGTTGTCTCATTACCAACGTATATCCCAGACTTTTGGAGAAGGCTCATTGCAGTTCGCTGGGGTGGTGGTATAGGTACATAAACCTTGCAACCAAATCTGCGAAGATGAGATATTTTCGGTGCTGACCCTTGCGCTAGTTGCATAGGTGAATGGATGTTATATGCCGATGGTCTAAAATTGATGAGAGTTGTTGTATACAGGACTGCATGTCCTCAACATGTAGTTCGTAAATTACAATCATCAAAGATCTGCTAGTCCATTTTGGGTGTGGATATGCGGTACAGAATGCTCATCGTTAATTCCCATTGCCATGCAATAATCATCAAATGCCTTCGAAGTTAATTCTTCAGCATTGTCCATTTTGATGGACTTCACATGATGATCAGGGAAATTATTTCTAATTTTAATTATCTGAGAGATTAGCTTTGCAAAAGCGTGGTTTCTCATAGACAATAAACATACGTGCTACCATTTCGAGGAAGTATTGATAAGCGCCATAAAATACCTAAATGGCCCTTATAGGGGCTGTATAGGACCACACAAGTCTTCCTGGATACGTTCCAGGAATGTAGGGACTTCATCCTTCACTTTTAGAGCAGAAAGTCTAGTAATTAATTTCTCGGTGGCACATGCGGGGCACAAAAATCTTTCTGATTCAGGAAATTCTTTACATCGATATTATGTCCCTGTGAATTGTTAATTATATTTATCATCATCCTAAAACTTGGGTGGCATAATCTATCATGCCAGAGATAGAAAGGTTCAGAGCTTCTAAATATAGTTTTCGAGTGCCTTAATATTAGTGTAGTATAACCCATATTCATACAAATGAAGTCGTTCTAATGCCCTTTTCTACTTTCTTCATGCCTTGTAATGAACAGGTATTCCTTACCATACTCTTCTTTAGTCTCTACGTGGAAACCGTTAGCGCGAATATCCTTAAGAGCTCTAGTCGATTCTAGGTACAACAAGGCTTCTTGAATGACCAAAGTTGTGCCCATTGGAAGTATAATTGTGGCCCTTCTTGAGCCTATTATACAAGTATCGCTGCCCGCGATTGTCGTAAGACTACCAGCATTCTTGCTGATCGACTGAAAGAATTTCGTCGCTCTCAAGATGGTATTCATTGTGTCGCTATTCGCTAAGCACACTTCCTCCATAGGGCGCCACACATGTTCTGATACTTCAGATACCAGAACATAACTTGCTATTATAAATACGGGAAAATAAGCCTTGCAGTACTCATCATAAGAATTTAATGCTTTGCTCTCCTGGAGCTTACAACCATTATTCAAAGTTTCATCACAATCACAAACTGCAAGTGACTGTAAAAATATCTAAGTGCAATGTGTGCACTTGATCGAATCAGCGAAGTATGTAGAAACTTCTACCTGAATTTGCTCCATGGCGATCTTCTCCTCTTGGGCAACTACGACTGTGGCCGCTGCGTTGTCCAAAGGAGGGGTAATGGGGGCTACTACTGGGCTGTCCACATCCATGAGTGCAACTAATGGCTGTGGACCCTCTATGCCTGCAATGGTGAGGTGTACCTTATGCTGTCCTTTGCCCTTTTTCTTAGACTGTAAAACATCAATAACATGCAACCAACGACCTTACCCTTCTTGCCCCTCTTCTTTGTGAGAGGCTTCCTTACCTTGTAGCTACTAGCATTGGCTTCATGACCAACATTGCTACTAGGCGGCTGTGGGATCTAGTTTTTCCTTAGAACATCATCTTGAACTTCCGTAACTTGCATGATACCAATCAATTTGGCATACTCCTTGTAGCTGTCTTGACGATAGTTGCGTGCAAATTGCACCGCATTCGGGTGAAAGGTAGTGAGAGCCTTCACAATCTTCTGCTCATTAGTGATTATCTTACCATAGAGTTGAAGATTGGTATAAATTATGTACAAATTCTGGCCATGCTGGACCAGCTCTTTGAACTCCCGGTTCATGATGCCAGTCATCTACATATTCATGCAAAGAGTTCATAAGATTACTGCTGGTAATTTGTGTAAAATAGTTGCAAAATTCTCGTAACTCTCTTCGAACTCCTGGTTCATGATCCCGTATTTTTCTATGCATTTTTTATGATTTACTGCTATTTTCAGTGATTAAAAGCAATATAAACAATCACAGATAATCAAAACAGCAAATACAATTTATAAATTGCATAGAAATAATAATAACAAAGTAAAACATGCTTTAAATGCTGAAAAAGATTCAACAATTAAATTCCTGAGGCCCTTTTCTGCTGGAATATAAATTTTTTCTACAATTTTCAGGGGCTAAGTCGTGAATTTTTAGGTCTGAGAAAATTTTTTGCGCAATTTTCCCATTTCTGAGGGGTTATTTTACAATAATTTCTTTCCCGAAATATTTCCTTGTCATTTTCAGAACTTCGAGGGTTTATTTGCAAATGTCAGGATTTTTTATTTATTTTTCTCTCGATTTCTTTCTTTCTTTTCATTTTGGGTCGGGCCTATCCGGCCCAACTGGCCCAGTAGGCTAGGTTAAAATTCCCCGGGGTGGGGGGGGATAGGGTTTCCCCTCACCTTGTTCTTCATGGCGGCGGTGTGTGGCTCCCGGTTCGGCCGGTGCATGTGGGGTGGAGCCAGCGCGGGGCTCGGTTCAGCCAGCCGGTGCGAGCAGACGGTGTGTAGTGGGTGCACGGGCGCGGCTCTTGGCGACGGTCGGCGGCGCTATGGGCGCCTGAACCTGCGACAGCTGCGCTCAACGGCGAAGGCGGCCTATGAGGCGCGGCATGGTGGGCGCTACGGCGCGGCATGGCGGCACGACTGCATGTCAGGCGCGCATATGGGCGGAGCGACCGATGTCGGGACCCCGGATATGCAACTCCGGACCCTATGTGCATTCTGAACTAGTCCCATGATCAGTAGCTAGTTCACATAGTTACAACATCGATGAAATCATATCCATACAACAGGATAGCTAATGAAGCAGATAAATTAATATTACTTAGTAGCAAAAGACCTTATGGTCAAGTTTTACATAATTTGCCACGCAAGACTTAACGATAACAGAGTAAACTTGTAGCGAAAATAAACAAACTCATGGTAGCCATCCGACATGCCCACAGGAAATCGAGTGGAGAACGCATCCTAGTTCGCATAGTCTTCAAAGTATTCCTCATAATAAATCTTTGTATTCCCTAGTTCTTCCTCTGTGACTGTTCAACAATGGCGTAAAGCCGTGAGTACTTTAGAGTACTCAGCAAGTCGTAGGGAAATGTGTGCAAATAGTGTTCATGCAAGGCTTGACAAGGATAGCTTTATGGATATTTTGCAAAAAGCAATATTGACAGTAAATACAGTAAGTAGATTGTAAAGCACAATTAAAAATATTAATACATAAGTAATCAAGTTTCTTTAAAACAACTAGTGAACGTTCACTACCCAACCAACAAGCAGTGAATACCCGTTTACTTCTCAACCATTCCACCATTTTTATGAAAATCTACCACTTGTGTGAAATCACTAAGCATTGTCCATAACCGGGGACATGGCTATTCGAATAGTTTTTAACACTCTGCAGAGGTTGTACAGCTTGACCCAGAAGAGATAATCATCTTATACTGTCCGTTTAACACACTTCTGAGGTGTGCGACTAAGTGATTATCACAAGGCTTTTACAAAGCTCTGTTTTGACTCGGTTTTGCTCACTAAGGATTCACGGTACCGGCCCTCTCTTGCGCCACTTATCAACCCAAACAGAACCGACTCAAAGCATTGCAAATTAGTTGGCTCGGTCCACCCCATAAATGGACTTGTGGTTGCACGGTAAGGCCCAGATCAATGGCGCACAAAGTTAAGTCCTTAGTGACTACTCAGGTGTGGCAACCCCATCCCAAATTCATCCCCTTTATTGCACGATCACTCGCCCGAGTATAAATCATTTTTGGTTCAACCCGGCCAAATGACAACCCTTACCATGGCACAACAAATTTTATAATAGTGGCTCCGCCACAATTCCATATATCATTAAGTCAAGATTAATCATTTTTTGATTATGTGATCATAAACCCCATCGTGACTAAGCATGACTAAGCATAGTACGACCCATGTTGGCAGTACAATAATGTCCAACTAATAATTAACCATCCTATGGTGTCCAAGGATTTATGTCATTGAAGGGTACATGTCAATAGCAATTATACAAGGAGGCATAATGACAATTAAGCATTTAACTATTCCCGAAAGTATTTATAATAAACTTAGGAATGCATATTGATATAAAACAATATAATTTTATAAAATAGGTTCAATATGATCAAAGGTCTACGACTTGCCTCCGTTAAAGGCTTGAGATGCTTCGGTAGACGGTTCCAGGAATTCTTCAGGAATGCCAGAATCTACACGCGTGAAAAGAGCCAAATAAATACAACAAATCCAAATAAAATCCAAAAATTACAAAATTAGTAGCGATTGGAAGAGGCTGAATTTAGATGAATTTAGAACCAAGAGTCGACGGAATCGAATTTCGCATGAAGAAGAACGAATATCCGGAAGTTTGCCTTCACATGAAATATAGAAAATTAGTAGACATGAATAGTGGAGGCTCGGGCAAAAATGATGGCGCATGCTAGGGAAAGGGAGGGACGGCCGGCGAACTAACAAAATGGAATCCCAGGAGCGAGACGGACCCAATGGTGTGTTGGGTCGCGGGGTAGGCTACGATAGCTATAAACAAAAAAAAATTCTACCACGCAGACCAGGAAGCCAAGCAAGTAGATGATCATAGATCGTTACCACCAGACATGCAGAGCAGCGGAAGAAGGGTTGGAGCAGCCTGGTCCAACGAAGAGCGCGTCGATGTAGTGGTCGTAGTCGATCGTCCAACGTCCAGCAAGTCGATCATCTCCTCCAGCAACGTCTGCAGTTCCTTGTGAAGATCGCGGATCGTCCTCAAGCGCAACAATCTACGGTATCCACACGTCCAGGGCAGGAACAACCATACGCTGGTATGCTAGCACCAAGTCGTACAGCAGAGCTCTCAGGAAGATGGCGGCTAGGGTTTCGGTGGTGTTTTCACGCGTACCTCCCAACAGCCTCATGCATCTCCTTATATAGTGCTCGCGACGGATCCTATCCGAACACATTTACGAATCGTATTCGTACTGGTTTGTTCCGACCCGTTAAGTGTGTGACCTTGTAGGTTCATGCGTAGTCGGTTGTGACTCGGAAACCCTTTCCGATCACTAGTCGTAGCGGCTCCTAGCAGAACATAGCGATTCCCGAATACACACAAATTATATCGGACAAACCTTAATGCAATATGATCTACGACCAGGTCCTCATCACTTACGACCAGGTCATATCTCTATACGACCAGTTCATATGTGGTCACGACCAGTTCGTAACTCCTTATGACCAGGTTACGACCACTCTGTGATTACGTTCGACCAGTCTACGACCAGCTTGTATCTCCATACGACCAGTCCGTAACTGATTAAACTGAGTGACCTACTCGTGTATGCTCCCTTTGCCTCACGATATCTGGTTGAACTCCAGGTGAGATGTTGTGTCATCCATGGACTGTTCAATTCTTTCTCGATCGAGTGTCGGATAACTTCACGTGGTCGAACACTTCGACTACTAGTGGCATGGCCATGCACTTTCCTTATCCGATCACAACGAGGGCCCGAGACATCTCTCTGTTATGTTAGGAGGGCAAATCCATATCGACCGGTCACATTCATCTCCATGTTTCACAAAGATACCCGAAAGCTACCTTTATAACTACCCAGTTACGGTGTAGCGTTTGGCAACCCCTAAGAGTGCTATTACACATGTAGAAAACCATGCTAATCTCAGGTCTAAGGATTATACATCATCATTGCTTGAGACCAACTAACGACACATAGAATCATAACAATCTCAATAGTGTCTCAAGGTGGGTCTAATCCAACATCATGTTCTCCAACATGTGTCCATATTATTGGTTTGATATCTCCATATCTATGACTCGTGAAACATAGTCATCAACCAATACATATGCTAGTCTATTCATATGTGTCCTCATATGTTTCCGACCAGGGAACGTATAAGAATAACTATCGCATAAATACATAGTTTCACAACCAAGTCACATACTTGATAATTAATATTAATGATATTATTCTAGGAACAAGATAACACATTATCCAATGTCATGAATATAATGAAATACAATCATCTCTATGATTGCCTCTAGGGCATATTTCCAACATGGTGGTGGTCGCGTCGCTGGCGGAGGTCCGGCGCGGCGGCGACGCGCAAAATAGTGTCGGAGGAATAGTGGCTCTGGTGAACCGGCGATGCTTCGGAGAAAAGGAAGGGAGCACGAAGTAGAACGTCACGAGGCAAAGCTAATGGCAATGACGACGTCGCCAGAGAATCAACGACGACACTGAAATCGATGACGGAAGGCAGTTCGGCTGGCGATGGTAAAACTTCGATTGCGGAGAAACGAAAGCAAGAGAGTGGGGCAAATTCGGGGGGATGGAAAAGGAAGCCGAGGGGCACGCCGTGACGCAAGCGGTGCAATAAATGGGTCACCGGAGAGGGAGAATGGAGGTGGTGAAGCTTGCTGTTTTTGGAGAAGCAAAAGGAGTTCATCAGTTCAGCTGAAGGAATTAGCTGGGGAAGTAGTTAATACTTTCTTGCAGTGACAAGTGCAGTGTGGGTGTGTGTGTGTGTGGGTGTGTGTGTGATGGACTATGGAGTGGGGAGGAGGAAGGTGGCCAGAGCACTAGAGGAGGGGAGCTCAGCAGTGGGGAAGAACCGGTTGGAAGGGGAGGAAGTGAGCTCGGCAGTGGGGAAGAACCGGGCTGCACAAGCTGCAGCAAGGAGAGGGACAAGCATGGCTGCATGGGCACTGAGAGGCTTCAGGAAGAAGAAAGAAAGGGAAGGAGGGGGAGAATAGAGGGGAGGAGGATAAGCTGCATGGGGGGCATGCAACAGCATAGGCTTGCAGTAGCATGGGGCGACGGTGAGGGAGAGCATGGAGGAGGGAGCTCGGCACAAAAGGAGCATGGGGAGCACTGGGAGCAGCATGGTTTGAAGAAGCAAGGAAGTGAGCTCATGGTGGGGAGCTGCTGGTGCTTCAGTTTAGAAGAAAGAAAGGGGAGGAAGAGGGATGGAGGTGGAACTCAGCATGGGGGAAGACCGACTGCACAGCGCTGCATGGACGACAGCATGGGGCGACGATGTGGGGAGCTGCTGGCTACACGGTCATGGGGAGCTTGCATGGCTGGGCTGCACTGGAGTGCTTGCAGTGGCATGGAGGTGCTTCGGTTTGGCTGGGACCTGGGAGGGGAGAAGAAGAGAGGGAGGGAGAAGGGGCTGGTTTACATAGAGGAGGAGGGGAGGTCTTTGGCCGGCCGGTTGGAGAAGCAAGGGGGGGGAGAGAGCAAAGACAAGGGGAGGAGCCGTGCTTGTGACATGGGGAGGAGAGGGCAAGTGAGAGTGGTGGCGTAGGGGAGAAGGTGGGGTGGCATGGCAAGCTGAGCTAGCAGGGCATGGTGACTGGCTTTGGGAGGAAGACAGAAGAAAGCAATGGGAAGAAAGAAACGGGAAGAAGCACAGGGAGCGACGTGGGGGGGAGGGGAATGATGGGGCGGCATGGAGGCAGCATGGTGGAGGGAGAGGGTGGTAGAGGCATGGGGAGGTGCTGGCGCCAGGGCATGGTTTACTAGAGGCATGGGCGCAAGCTTCGGGAGGAAGACAGAGAAAAAGAAGAGCATGGCTGGAGGAAGGAAAATAGGAGGAGAGAGAAAGGAATAAAGAAAAAAATTCAAAAAATAAATAAATTAAAAAATTTCAACAAAATTTTATAAAATACTTTGGAACTTGAATAGACCAAATAAAACAGTTTTGGATTTTTTTTTAAAGTTTATTTTAGACAAATAAAATATTTTTCCTTCTGAAATTCAATCAAAGCCTTAAATTAAACCGATAAAACCCAAACGATTATTTTTATTTTTAAAGCTTCAAAATAAACCACCAATTTAAATTAAATTTTTCAACAAATAAAATAATTTTTGGGAAAACAGAAAAGAATTAAAATTGACCGAGTTGCAAGAAACAGCACCGACTTGAATAAAATCCAAGAAAACCTAGAAAATCCACTAAACTCGTTTTAGAATTTAATTAAAGTTTGATGTAATCATTTAAAATGTTTTTATTTTTGGAAGTTTCAATTTCAGCTTTATTTACTTCAATAAAATGTGAATGGTTCATTTTATTTCTAAAGCTTTAAAAAAAACTCTACAATACAGGTAAGCTGAAAGGAAATAAAATGAACTCCACGGAAAAACAACCGGGTCTTGGAAAAAAGAATTCCAAGATAAAACCAAAAAATCAAATAAGATGATTTTTATTTAATTGAAGTTTGATTTACTCACATTAAATTTGTTTTTAATTTCTAAAAAAAATTAAGTTTTAACAATTCGAGAAAAATCAAACGGTTATTTTAATTTTGAAAATTTCAAAAACTCCCCAAAATTGGGATGTTACAAAAGCCGCTCTCAGTCTTGATGGCGTGGCTTGAGCCATCGGCGTTAAGCGGTGGCGGAGTGCGAAGCTCTGGCGCGGAGCGCAACGTGACGACGTTTCGTTCGGGCGTCGTTGGGCCGGCAGTGGCTCACCCGTGCAGGGGCCGGCGCCATTTCTTCTTGCTTTTGGCCAATTATTTTTTTCTTGCTTCGGGTGGTGGCGCATGGCCGGGTGGCGCCGACCGAACACGCGATCGCGCACGAGGGCGTGTGGGGCTCTCGCAGTGCACGCCAGCGAGGGTCATGATGAGGCGAGGGTTCTATTCCAACGACGGTGCATGCGGCACTCGGCGGTGGTTCGACTCTAGGCCGACGATTCGGGCGACATGCAAAGAGCGGCGGCGGCGCATGCGCGCAAGATGGTGGTCTTGACAACGTCTTTGGTGGCGGCGGCGCACCGTCTGGTCATGTCGGCCTTTTTCTTTACTGTTTATGTAATAATGGTGCAATCATCATCTACTCTTTTCATGTAATCTATCGATCGGCTTGGCCAGCGACTTTAATTCGGCTTGCGGTAGATTAGAGCGGATTTGCAATCTACAATCCACAGTGCAATTGACATCTACTCCTCCATGCAACCTTCCGATCGGCATTGTATCGGTGACTTCAAGTCGACTAAGGTAGATTAGAGCGGATTTGCACCATAGGATATAATCTAGAAAGCCAAAGTTGCAGAATTGAAAGCGATCTAGAAAATACGATTCGATCTACGAGCATCGTGCTTCGACGGTTACCTTTCGATCCGAGTAGAGTGGGCCTAGAGGTAGGCCAGAGTCGATTATACTGATAACGTGTTGATGAACTGTCGTTGGTGAGTCCAGTCCGAACGATCACCTAGTAGACAAACGTAAAATCGAATCAAGCAATGCAAGAACAAATAGCATATTGAACACACAGAGAGACAAAGGTGTAGGGGGTATTCTTCTGTTTTATTCCTTCTTCAAGCGATTAGCTTTTTACAATAACTAGCACTCCCTATTTATAGTCTACAGACCCTAATAAGGTTTTAGATAGGACATCTATCTATAGACTAGCTGCTGGGTCAAACCTATAGTTTTCCAACAAATTGGGTTCCAGAGGTGCATGGCCACAAACCGATTTGCAGGAAGCAGGGGGCCACGGCAACACGTTTGTGAGTTGATGCAGCTTGATGGACGGGGATGGAATGCACGTCATAGTTGAAACAGATTCGCAAAATCTAGTTGGGCAATGGAAGACGCGGCATGACCATCGGGCGGAAATCTTGCCCATTCTGATGGAAATCCAAGAGCTGAGTAGGGGTTTTGCTTCTTTTCTATTGCTCATGATAAGAGGGATGTAAAGTTGGCGGCTCATTTGTGTGCTAAGCAAGCATCTCCTTCACTACATTGTACTTGGTTGAACCGGTTCCATATTTTTCTTGTTTTGTGCATTCAACACGGTTGTACCCCTGCTGATTAATGAAAGTTATGCCCTTGGTCTAAAAAAAATGTAATCACAGCTTCATTAGGCAAAGTAAGAATGTTTAATTTCCACGTAATAGTGGCATATAAGAACTGTGACCAACAGGTAGTGAGGGAGACAGTTAAGTAACTTCTGTAATAGTGTTATACAGAATCACATTAACAATTACGAAAAACGTTGCTAATAAAAGTGTTGGAAAACAAAAAGGCAACAGGCTATGGGTATAATGATTTCGCAAATGGCACATCCTTGTATATAATATTGCAAGCATCGCACAGCAACTTTGGTCCCATATGGTCCCATAATGCTAGGACTTAATAAGCAATTAAGCATACATCAGGAATCTAAGTTATACATACCTCACTATTTATGGGCGACGTATCTGGTGAACAAACACTAAAGCGTGCACAAATGGAAAAACAGCATCTGGGCCGTCCGTCCCGCATCCGACGGCGCCAGCCGCACGCGCGCGCGCGAGGGTGGAGCGCCAGCGCCGTTTTGCGTTTTGCCCCTCGCGATCTATTTCCATTCTGCCCGAGCCTCCAATCGCCCCCAAATCATCGCCCCCAAATCTCTCTCGGCAGCGGCGCTCGTTCCCCACCCACTCCGCCCGATCCCCAAATCGGCGCCGTCGTGAGGCTCGGCGCGTTCCCTCTCGCCGTCGTGAGGCTCGACTCTAGGGTTAGGTCCGTGCGGCTCCACTCCCCCACTTGGCTCTAGGGTTAGGTCCGTGCGGCTCCACTCCCCCACTTGGCTCTAGGGTTAGGTCTTTGCGCCTCCACTCCCCCAAATCGATCTAGGGTTAGGTCCGAACCATGGAGAAGACGAAGGATCGCGGGGAGGCGCACTCCGAGTCGTCATCGACGGCGAGAGCGCCCAGCAGTGGGCTCCCTCTCGTGCCTTGCCCGAAGTGCGACATTCAGATGATCTGGGCCGTGTCGGGCAGCTCGAAGAATCAAGGAAAAGAATACTTCAAATGCCCTAGGAACGAGGGGGTAAGAAACTCTCTTTGCTATTACTTTTGATGTTCAAATTTGGGGGTTTATGCATTTCGGTTGGTCCAGATGTATGCGGGGACGTGCGACACATTCATGTGGAAAGATCAATACATCAATCATTTGAGTCGGTTGCGTCTGGTGGAACAGCAGAGAAGGGAGCATTCGCCTGTCAAGCTGAGCAATGGAGACCACCATGTATTGGAGCACCGTGTATTGGATCATTTAGATGCCATGAAGACCACTCTGGACCAGATGAAGACATCTGTGGACCAGATCAACAACGTAGTGAGGCAATCCACTGATGGAGATCTTTGCTCGTTAAAAATTGTTCTAGTTGCAATTTTGTTCTTACTGTTAGGAATTTGTATTGACAAGAATGTGAACTGAGATTTTGTTATGTTCCCAGTCTTTTGTTATGTAATCTGAATTGTGATGAATGGATTCAATTATAATGTCTCAATCTGGATGAATGGATTAATTTCAGATGTATGGTGTGGTGTGTCAATTGTGATGAATTGATATTAAAATTTCCTGATCTGCTTATCGTCTTTGTCTTTGGTTGTTGCCATATAGATCGGTAGATGCCTAACTTGATTATCTTCTTTGGTTGTCTTCTTTGTCTTTGGTTGTTCCTCCAAGTGGAGAATAGAACAAGCCGCATCGCTTCTTGTCCCGTGATTATGCTTGCGTGCTTAAGCTTTCGGAAGTAAAAGGTATGGATATGACATGTTTGTCGGATCCTTGCTATCCTGCTAGCTTATCCCAAGAATGCCGGGCGACTTATAAATACATCTGTTTGCCGTCTGTTTTGGTGCGGTGAAACAAATCTTCACTTTCCGATCTACTAAGTTTCACAGTTTGTCGGTCGGGAGGGTGCAAGCGAAGAACTAGTGTTTACAAGTTTACTACTCGGTGTTACTACTGTTACGGCCTGCCTATTCATCACATGATGGCGACCTCTGAATCTTATCACGGTGTTTGGTGTCCCTTCATTGCGAATAGTCGATCTTATTATCTCCTTGTCCTACATCAAGCCTCTAATCGTGGCAATATGGCATTATACTACTCTTGTGTAGGAGTATATTATTAATATATTGTTATTATTGGCGCCACCTATCTCGAAAGGCAAAACCACAATGGCAACTTGTAGTCGTGAGGCTTAGTGGGAAATGCAAACCGCCTAGATTGGTACAAGATGTCGAAATCGGGTTACTCTAAGCAAGAAATCAATTTGTGCCCAGATTGCATCACAAGGTAGTCACAAACTAAATTTTGGGTTACTCTAAGCAAGAAATCATTATTCATGGAAACCTGGCATTTTCTGTAAAAGCAAGAGTATGCCTCCATCCACAAGCAACTTGAGCAACTTTCTCCGCAATTGTGCCCGTAAATAAATGAGCGACTGAAGATGGGAAACTCATGACGTCAATTGACTGAATCCTTCTCCACATGAATCAATGAAACAGCTTTAATCATAAACATTGAGGTCAAAAACTACATGGAATTAATTTATCTGAGCAAAAGTTTGAGCACTGGTACTCTTAAGGTATACTATCACTCACCTGTCACCTGTGAATTTCACAGGGAAACATGCTCTTTTAACATAGCATCCAACAACATGTAGCATTGATCAGAATTTCACAAAATCTCAATTCAAGCATCTATCAACATGTAGCATTGTCCAGAATTTCACAAAATCTCAATTGAAGCATCTAACAACATGTAGCATTGTCCAGCATCTAAATCTCAATCTCAATTCAATCTGATATTGGAGCATACAAAACAGCATTGCACACATACACATATAGTTTGACAAAGGTCAAAAAAAACAATACTAGCTCCATTCCAGCATCTAAATTCAAGCATATAGTTTGACAAAGGTCCAAAAAGAACAATACTAGCTCCCTTACAGCATTGCACACATACACATATAGTTCGAGAAAGGTCCAAAAAGAACAATACTAGCTCCCTTACAGCATTGAACACATACACATATAGTTTGAGAAAGGTCCAAAAAGAACAATACTAGCTCTCTTACAGCATTGCACACATACACATACACATACACATACACATCATAATTCAATGGCAGATAACATCAGATTTCAACAGCACATTCATGTCATCTGGTTTGCCTGCCCACATGAAACAAACACAAATTTTGAGTTAGTATGTAATAAGAGGAACCACAAGTGAAGTAAAAGAAATTAAAATACTACATTACATCATTATTTGCTTGTTTCCTTAAAGGGCAGTTGCGGCTGTCATGGGTGCCGAGCTCATTACAAGTCCTGCACATGCGAGCTACCTTTCCCTTCAACTTCTTCGGTTTGCTCTCCCCAGGCCGATTCCTCTTGCATTTGCCTCTAGTGAGATTGTCTGTAGGCGGCAATATATCGATGTCATGAGGGATCTCACACCCAAGATATGCTTCAACCTCCTGCACTCTACTTTGTGCTCGAGCAGGAATTTGCTGGTTTATATCTTGCATAAACTGTTTAAGTTTCCCTCTCGCATTTTGCATGTAAGGTAGTGAAGGTGTAGCTCGATGTATCAATTCTTCCAAGTCCTTGCGCATCTCCGAAGCCAACTTTTTAATTTCTTCCTCCGTTGGATCTTTCGGTTTTTCCTCTAGAACATTGCCATTCTCATCGAACACAACCTCCCTCTTACAATTTGCAGTCCACCTTTTCAAAACATAATAACTTGGAAGCTCATTCAGCAATGCACCTCGTAATACGAGGATAATATGACGGCAAGGAATCCCATGAGTGCCAAACAACATACATGAGCACTCATAATCATGGTGTTAGTGTCACATGTGACTTTTCTCACCTTCTTGCCATCCTCATTCACCATTTGTTACTTTAAGGTCACATGCTTGCGCCGTCTTTATCAACAACACACGTGTCCTCGGCATAATAACCTCCTTCGAAATTTAGCGAACACCATATGGGTGAATACTTCACTTTGCCATCTTGCTCTAATGCCCATGGTGTCTTCAACTCGAGCTTAGTGTGAAAGGTGGCATGGTCTTCTCTTAGCTCCTTTTGCCTTTGTTCCTCTACTGCGATGTCGAGCCGGATCCGTAACTCAACCAAAGCATGTTTGTAACCAATAAAGCGATTGAAAAAAAAGAATTGGCGCTTCGGATCTTGAAGTTGTTCTAAAATTCTGCCAAGGGTGCGTCCATAAAGTAGGCTGGTACCCAAGAAGCACGAATTCTATACCGACCAGCCAGCCACTCATTATCTTGCAAACCGAACTCAGAAATAATAGCTGCCCACTGTGACTCAAATTCTTCTGGAGTTTCTGAGGGATATACACATGAATTGACACGCCTGTAAAACATTTGGTTATCCCTCAAATCTGGCCTTATCTTAGTTGGGAGTTTGTTCAATATGTGCCACATACATAACCTATGTGTGCTAGTTGGTAAGACATGCTCAATTGCCTTCTTCATGGCCGCATCTTCGTCAGTTATTATAAGTCTAGGGGTAGCACCTCCCATACATCTTAAGAAACTACGGAACAACCATTCGAACGTTTCAATCGTCTGATTGAGAAGCAATGCAGCCCCAAATAGAACACATCCCCCATGGTTATTCACTCCCATGAATGGTGCAAATATCATGTCGTATTGGTTTGTATTATATGTCGTATCGAATGAGAGCAACTCACCAAAATGAACGTAATTCTTCCTAGAGGTCGCATCCGCCCAAAACACATGCACCAATCTACCCTTGTCATCGATAACATAGTCAAAGTAAAATGCCGCATTATTCTCGTTCTTTCTAGCTAGATTATCAAGAAACATCTGAGCATCTGATGACTTTATACTCTCTCTCAAAGTACGATGATAATTTTGCAAGTCCCTCCTTGTGCATCCTACATTCTGAAATCCACCCTCACTGACATGAAGATATCTAAACGCCCCGGAAGTGCCAATGCTAGCCTGATGGCATGCGAACAGTGTAGTCTTAGCCTTCTCAGTAACTTGTCTATTAGAACGTATCAAGTGCTGCTTACTAGGTGAGACAAGACCATGGTTATGGACTTCGACAAATATCTCTAATCTGAACTTATCGTCCTTAGTCCGTTTGATACCAAACATGGCCTCACAACCGCACCTACTCAATTTAGACTCATATGTCCTCTTCGCTTTTACCTCCACCTCCACCTTGGCCTTACCTCTTTCTTCCTTCCACCCATGCCTGGCACAATAGTACCGCCTCCATCGCAACACCCCATTGATAATCGTCCGCTGTCCGATACGAACGGAGAAGCTCGCAACATCTTGCCGTATGCTTTGTAAAACTCCAAGGTCAAGTCCTCATCTTCAAAAATCATCCCCTTCGCAGGTGTCAAAGACTCAGTAACTACCGGTGTGGATGACGATCCCTGCAGCGGTAACGACGATTTAGCCCTAGAACGGTATTAATCATACAAATTAAAAATTGTGTGTGCACTCACGCAGAATGGGATGCTAGCCGCCTTCGAGGGTTTTACAATCCGATATCGCAATGAGAGAGTGTGCATCGGCCATATCGGGTTCGGTTGACTCTAGGCAAAGCTAGTGGCGCGATCGAACTCTTGACATCTTCCATTTCGTCCATGCGGTACGCACATCAAAACAACGATAAACAATGCATATCAATTGTAAATATCGATACCACAATCGGTAATAAGACAACAATTCAGTATGCAACAACTTACATATCGAGAGAGCGAGGAGGGGTCATGCGGAGAGACTTAATGATGGTCTCACTAATAATACAATGACACAGAGAAAATAGGTAGTTTGGCATCATCCATGTACATATTGAATTAACATTTTACTTCACTATTTTGGTACGGTCAATACCTCAACAGCTCAATGTAAATAAGCTAGAATTTGTTGTGAAAAACAGAGATGGAAGTTCAAATGGTGAGATCTACTGCCTCAGTACTCTACAATCAAGGCAACTAGATAGATTTCAGCAAATCATTTTAGCATCTAGACCATCAACAGTACTCTTTGCTGCCTACACTAAGGATCCAAAGGCTATCTTAAAGCTGAATGTTACAAGATGTTCACCTTGAGAGCTAAATCTTCATCAATGCTGGATCTTCAACAACGCTGGAGCGGCGCGGCGCTGAGGCGGGGCGGGCGGGCGGGCGACGCGGAGCGGCAGCCAGCGCTGGCGGGGCGACGGACGCGGAGCAGTAACGCCGCCCAGACTCGTCATGGCCGACACCACGAGCACGAGGCGGGCTTCGACTCGGCACGGCGGACGTCGGCCGCCGACGCGGTGGCGGCGCGACGGTCACGAACCCTACGCCATTTCTCGTTCGCGCGGGGGGGATCTGAATTGTGAAAATTTGGCGCCTTCGTTCGAAGCCGAAGGGGCAAAACGCAAAACGGCGCTGGCGCTCCACCCTCAGCAGCGTCAGGCCGGCCGTCGGATCGGACCGGACGCCCAGATCTTTTTTTTCCATTTGTGCACGCTTTAGTGTTTGTTCACCAGATACGTCGCCCTATTTATGTGTCCAAAAGAGATGAATCAATAGTATATCTTAAATGCATTTTATAGCTATCAACATGCTCTATTCACTTTCCAATTGTCAAATGGCTGGTACCAGGGATCGAAAACCCGGTACCGGGGAAAATCCTGGTCGCCGATAGGTAACGGTTACTGGAAAACCCGGGGAAATACCGGATGATGTTCACGAACCAAAATTTGAAAACCAGTAACCGGAAAAACCGGCCAAAAAAACCAGAAAAACCGGTCAAAAAAATCGGAGATCAATAGGCTATTCCTAATATCAAACTCCATTTAGTATGCCCTCAGATCAGCGTTGGTACATGAATTTGTTTTGTTGAACCAACAAACCTTTGATCAAACAATCATTAAAATGAACATTAAAATGAATCATGCCAAGTGCTAATTGCTTATACATCAACAATTGACACAATAGATATCCTTCATGTGAGAATACTATAATTCAACATGCTTTCCAAGTCTAAAAAACAGTTCAGGACTTGCTAATACAATAATTCAAACATATTTAGCTCATATAATACGTAATCTAGCACAAAAAGACCTAAACCAACATAGAAAGGGTATTATACAGTCAAAAAAATCAAAATCAAATTCAAAATATTTCGACCGGTTACTGTTCACCTGATTCCCACCGATAAATCTGGTTACTAGTGATAACCACCGGTAACCGGCCGAGATTTTGATCCTTGGCTGGTACTAGGTAGTGAAACGCACATCAATGTCTACACACATATAACAAATAAACAAGAGTGAAACTAAACTCAGCCAGATATCCTAGAAACCAAAAGAATATACAGTAACCACTCATCCCATTTAAGGCATAAAGTACGTGTACTAGGTAAGCGATACAAGTAATTAATAACAATAGTAGCAATTTGACAAGTAGAGTATTCAACTAGACAACACTTGACGACATACAGCAAGCACAGGGTAGAGGGACTAATTAATATTTATTCTAATTGACTGGATGCAATAATTGAATGAGGAATATTACCAATGTTCCTTTAGTCGGCCGCCCAGACCGTCTAGGCGCTCGGCGCTAGTTCTCTGCTGCGATTTCCATGAAGTCGGAGGGCCGAGCGCTCACCCTGCCTAGGCGGTCAATATTGGTCGTAGGCGGCTGATGCGGGGCAAGGCGCGACGACAGAAGATAGTGATTGTGACAGTTGGGTGGTTGATTAGGAGCCGAGTGGCGCCTAGGCGGACAAGGGAAGGGGTATTTATGTGTGATGCTTACCAATTTGGTCCCAATTCAGAGCTAGGGTTAGCGATTCCGCTGCATCCGCCTCCCCTCCGTCGCATCTTCCTCGTCGCCGACAAGATCTACCTCACCGCTTGCATCTTCCTCCTTCCGCCACATCTTCCTCCTTGACTCCTCTCCTCCAAATCGTCGCCGTCTTGGCATCCCGTCACCTCGTCGACCCTGCCTCCAAGTTGTCGCCACCTCCAAACTGTCGCCGTCCCTACCTCTGAGCCGTCATCGTCGTTATCCTCACCACCAAGTCATCGCCGCTGCCATCGCCGTGAAAGTTCTTTACATCAAGAACAAGCATTTTACATCAAGTATATTTTACAAAACTGCTGCTCCAGGTAACATTTTCCTTCTTAAGCTATATTTGCATTTTACATCAAGTATATTTTACAAAACTGCTGCTCCAGGTAACATTTTCCTTCTTAAGCTATATTTTCCATCACATATACATATATTGCTTGCCTGCTGCCTACCTGTTGCCTAGTCGGCCGCCTAGGCACCACCTAGGCGGTCTAGGGCTCTAGGCGCTAAGCGGCCACCCGCCTTCCGCCTTCCGCCCAACGCCTAGGGGAACACTGAATATTACTAAGGATTATAACATGAAATCGTGAATATGACATTGTAAGGGGTATACATTGCATGAGTGCATGTTACTCTTGCAATAACTTTCATGTTGATCATGCTATGAATAGCGCTTGTATTCAATATGAGGCCAATGGGCCAATATATATACACAAAGTATGGGTGGTGAATATGCAAATAACCCCTCATAACAATAGGGAATAACACACTATACATATATCTCTAACACCCCCCCCCCTCAAACTCATGGTGGATCAACAACACTGAGTTTGGAGGGGTAGAAGCCGTGCTGTGCTCGAATCTGGGCCTTCGTGAAGAAATCCGCTATCTGAAGCTCTGAAGGCACATTCTGAAGAGCAATCACCTAGTCATGCACACAAGACCTCATGAAGGAAGCATCAACACCAATATGCTTGGTGAGCTCATGCTTCATAGGATCACGGGCAATACTAATAGCACCTGTACTGTCTGACAAGAGAGGAGTTGGTGTAGTAACAAAAACACCAAAATCCTCAAGTAACCACCGTAGCCAAGTAATCTCTGTTGTCAAGAGAGCCATAGCTCGCAACTCAGCCTCTGCACTCGAACAGGACACTGCAGTCTGTTTCTTCGTCTTCCAGGCAATGAGTGAACCACCAAGAAAAACACAATAAGCAGAGATAGACCGGCGATCGGAGGGATCATCGCCCAAGTAGCATCCGAATAAGCTGAAGTCAGAACGAGCCGGAGCGGAAAGAAGAGACGGCGAGATAGTCCCACGAAGGTATCGCAGAACTTCGAAGAAGGTGGTCAGTAGTAGACTGAGTGGGAGCGTAAACGAATTGACTCGAGAATGTGAACTGGATAAGTGATATCCGGACGAGTAACAGCAAGGTAGACAAGACTCCCAACAAGATGACGATAGCGAGTCGGATCAGAAAGAGGCTCGCCATCAGAGGGTCGGAGGTGAACATTGAGCTCTATGGGAGTCTCAACAAGATCTGTTGATCGATGAGAGAGGCGCGATCAAGAAGATCCTGAATATACTTCTCTTGGGACATAAAGAAACCATCTGGAGTGGAAGCAACCTCAATCCCAAGGAAGTAACGAAGAGGACCAAGATCCGACATAAGGAACTGCTCACTAAGACGAGCCTTGACAAAGGCAATGTATGCATAATCATCTCCGGTAATGATCATATCATCAACATACAGAAGAAGAAGAGTCCGACCACGAGACGAAGTGTGGACAAAGAGCGCAGGATCATGATCACTCGCTGAAAAGCCAGCAGCAGTGACCACAGAGGAGAAGCGCTCAAACCAAGCACGAGGGGCTTGCTTAAGGCCATAAAGAGAGCGACGAAGGCGACAGACCATGCCCTCAAGAACAGAATACCCAAGTGGCGGATGCATGTAGACTTCCTCACGCAACTCGCCATTAAGAAAGGCATTCTTGACATCAAGCTGAGAAACAGACCAGTGGCGAACAGATGCCACCGAAAGAAGAGTCGCGACAAGGGTCATGTGGGCCACAGAGCAAAAAGTCTCGTCGTAGTCACGACCATGCTCTCTTTGGAAGCCACGAGCAACAAGACGCCTTTATAGCGCTCAAGAGAGCCATCGAGCGAGTCTTAATCTTATAGACCCACTTACACGTGATGGGACGAGAGTGAGATGGAAAAGGAACAAGATCCCAAGTACTAGTACGCTCGAGGGCAACAATCTCCTTGGCCATGGTATGCTGCCACTCAGGGTGAGTAACAGCATCCTGGTAGGAGACAGGCTCACGAGTAGCGGAGCCAGCAAAGGCAAAACGGGCAGGGGGGCGAATCGACTAGCGATCGCGGAGAGCGTAGCGAGGAGAAGATGACCCATCAGGGGAAGATGGAGCATCAGGAGAAGATGGAACATCAGAAGAAGATGGCTCATCTGGAAGATCCTCAATACGAGGTCGACGAGTGTAGACGAGAGGAGGAAAAGGCACTGTAGGAGGAGCTGGAGGAGCCGTGGGAGACGAAGCAGGCGGCGACAACGGCGGAGAGGCCACAGAAGGAATATGTGGAGACTCGGTGGGACGGGTGGACGAGGGCAAGACAGATATATGTGTATCTGGAAAGGTCAAAAAAGACAGAGACTCCACAGAGAAAGCCGAAGGAGAGACAGGACGTGGGTAGAAGGGATGAGACTCGTCGAAAGTCACATCCCGAGAAATCCGCATCCGTCGACCAACAGGATCCCAGCACCGATAGCCCTTGTGCTCGGCACTGTATCCCAGAAAAACACACTCAACAGACTGAGCGGTCAGTTTGGTGCGTTCTCGAGGGGCGAGGAGAATGTAGCAAACGCAGCCAAACAGACGAAGGGCAAAGTAGTCAGGAAGGAGACCACAGAGACGCTCAATAGGGATTGCGCCCTGAAGAGCAGAAGAAGGCTGGATGTTGACGAGATAGGTGGCAGTGGAAACAGCCTCGGCCCAAAAGTGAGGTGGAATAGAGGCGGCAATCATTAGTGCACAAGCCGACTCAAGGAGGTGACGATGCTTGCGCTTAGCAACACCATTCTGAGCATGAGAACCAGGACAAGAGAACTGAGCGAGAGTGCCCTGCTCAGTAAGGAAGCTGTGCAGGTAACGAGAGAGGTACTCGCCAGTAGAGTCAACATGAAAGACACGAATAGGAGTGGAGAACTGTGTGCGAACCATAGTGGCAAATTGTTTATAGATAGACAAGGCCTCACTACGAGAAGACATGAAATATATACAAGTGTGGCGAGAGAAATCATCTATAAATATGATATAATATCGATGACCCCCTTTCGAAACGAAGGGAGCCGGACCCCAAACATCTGAATGAACAAGATCAAATGGACGCTGAGATACTGACTCACTATGAGGATAAGGAAGCTAAATCTGTTTGCCTAACTTACAGCCCTGACAATCTAAAGACACGTCTCCTGAGACAGACCCCAAAAGACCACGACGAACTAAAGACGACAGACGAGATCCACACAAATGGCCAAGACGGTGATGCAACTACTGGAAATAGCCGGTAGACGGAGTGGCAGAAGCGGAGAGACTGGCGGCGACGGTGGCAGCGGAAGGAAGGTGAAGCCAGTCAAGCTCCCAGAGACGCTGTGAGTCAAGGCGTCGAGGGCCAGAACCAACCAGAGCTCCCGTGTGGCGGTCCTGAATACAACAAGAGTTAGAGTCGAGAATGACCCGACAACTAAGATCGATGTCTCGCCCAGAGAAAAGAAGTCGCATGGTAAGGCGAGGAACATGAGCAATAGAAGGAACATGAAAAGATGAGTTGCTAAGAGGTCCTCGACCAGAGACAGAAAGAGAGGTACCATCAGTAGTGAGAACACTAACAGGAGAATCAAGAGGTGTAATGAAGGACAGAGTTGAAGCATCAGAAGTCATGTGAAAAGATGCTCCAGAATCAAGAATCCACGGGGAGGTAACTGAATGTGTAGAGGGTGGTTCCTCGGTGCAAGAGTCGAGCGTAAACCTATCGAGGAGAACTGAAGCGGCAAGCGGCGTCAAGTCTGCTATCTCTTGCTCGATGAGAGAAACTCTGAAGGAGTCGATCTGACGTCGATGTAGAAGCACCAAGCGATGAAAGAACGGCGTGAAAGATGCCACTTCTTCTTATAGCACTAGGACTCAATGTGGCCGACCTTGTCGCAAAGATAGGAAGCGATGAGGATGGCCACCTCCAGATGGAGGGTGGCCACCACCACTGTGGCGGCATTGGGAGGAGGCGATGTAGCAGGTGAATGAGCAGCGAGCATAGAGGGGAGTGGCATCAGACCAGCACCACTCAGGCGAGTCTCCTTCGCGCGTATCTTGGTAAGAGCCTCCAGGAGAGTGACACGAGGGTGGCGTGCAAGGAGCTGGGCACGCCTCTGCCGAACTTCGGGGCGGCGGCGAGTAAGGAACTCGTGAGACCAGCTGAAACTACAGTCGGCACATACAACCGAGCAACACGGACAGAGCGACAACCCGGCGGTCGCGAGAGTCGGTGACGCCCGAACAGAGAGCTCGGCGTAAAAGCGTCAACAATAGCATCACCTGCTGAAGAGTGCTCTGGCGGACCACGGACAGGTATAGGGCATCACCAGAGGGCTCAGAAGGCCGACGAAGGTGAGTCCACATCCGAAAGCGAGAGAGTCCCACAACCTCGTAAGAGAACCGAGGCCGACATCGGCAATGAAGACAGCAGCAGCCCGAGCGTCGTCGTCGTACCACTGAGTGTAGGCGGTCAGTCGATCCTTGTAGGAATCGAGCCTCTTGGTAGGCGAGGCGGCCTCATCATCGAGAAGGCGAGCGACCTCGGCAGCAGCCTTTGTCGACTATCGAAGCGCGCGCAGCGAGGGCTCTGTCGGAGGAGTAGGGCAAGGCGAGCAGACAACATCGCCAGAAAGGACGCCCCAGAGACGAAGACCACGCATGTGGATGCGCATGTGAGACATGAAGTCGGTGTAATTAACACCATCGAAGATCACCGGGCAGCGAGGAGAGAAAACAGATACCATTGGTAGGCGGCGCCGACGGCGGCGACGAAAACAACGAAGTCTAACAGCGGCGCTGACGGCGCCCGGTTAGAACGACGTTTTTTTTCTCTCTGGGCTGCTTTTTGTTCTTTTAGCCGGGCTGGCTCAAAACGGCCCAAGCATAAAAAACGGGGGCAGCCCTAGCTCCCTAGCGACGGGGGCAGCCCTAGCTCCCTGGCGGCGGCGGCGTAAGCCCTAGCTCCCGGGCGGCGGCGACCAGTAGCGGCGGTGGCGAGGATACCGGCCGCGCGACCAGCGGCGGCGGAGCGGGCGGCGGCACTCACGACGTGATGGCGAGCCGTCGGTGGCGCGCCACGTGGAGACGTCGGCGGCCCACACGAGCGTCGCGGAGGCGAACAAGCGCCGTCGGTGGTGCGCCACGGCGAGACGTCTGGCGGCCACACAAGCGTCGCGAGGCGGTCGGAAACTGAAGATCCAATCGCGGCCGAGCAGGCGGCGCGACAGTGGAGGCCGAGCAGGCGGCGCGACAGTGGAGGCCGAGCAGGCGGCTCGACGGTGAAGATCCAATCACGGCCGAGCAGGCGCCGCGACGGTGGAGGCCGAGCAGACGGCTCGACGATAGTGGCGGCGGCGGCGGCCCAGGGATACTAGCGGCGGCGGTGTTGCGCCACGGGTAGCGGCGGCCCACACAGCGCACGCGGAGTCGGCGGCGGGACGACAAGCGAAGCGACGAGAAAACCCTAGGTACGCTCTGATACCATGTTATGAATAGCGCTTGTATTCAATATGAGACCAATGGGCCAATATATATACACAAAGTACATGTAGTGAATATGCAAATAACCCCTCATAACAATAGGGAATAACACACTATACATATATCTCTAACGGATCAAACATGTTAAAATTTAGTGCCTATCACACTGGTTGTAGGGCTGATATTAGGGGACACAATGGGTATGCATCGTGCTGTGATTCTGCAACACTAGTGAAAATACCCATAGTAGGTTCCTTGCCTGTTTTGCCGGGATAGTGTTCAATTCCACGTCTCACTAATTATATTGAGCAATGCACAGAGTGCAATATGATATATACCAAGTAAAGACTAAAGAGCATATGCAATTGAAAGAAGGTATGAAAAGCTAATTGACGTAAGGTGTTCTGGTAAAGACTAATGATATATACCAAGTAAAGACTAAACGAGAAAAGAAAGAAAGAAAGAAAGAAAGTGTTAGATCATCATTTTTAAGACTTACTATGTACCATGTAACAATTGTAATCCTTATTCACTACCTAGAACATCAGTGGCATCTCAATTTGTGAGCATTGCTCGTCTATTAATGATAAGTCAGGGAGAACATGTATGACGGAAATTACTCTATCTCATGATAATGCACCTCTCTGTTGAATTACATATGTAATACAGACATGGTAAGCAAATGTAAATGGAATTATACATTCAGCATAGAGTAATACATAGGAAGAAGGTACATCATTAAACAAATGCATACCACATAGATGATAAACATTATACACGAACCGAGGATATGATCAAATGTGCTAGGGCGGCTACCAGAGCTAGAAGCATCTTCCTCATGATGCCGCAACCCTAGTCAAACACATAGTATTAAGTGTCTAAACACAGCCTCCTCATAGCTACAAAATTAGATGATAACCATGTCACCCCGGCCCGTTGATGTCCAGTCGCCTGAGTTACTTATCCAATTCTTCAAAAAAAATCACATGTTAGGTGCCTCTTTCTGGTTCCATTTTCATCTTAGTATATTGTCACAAGATGTCCGATGGAGTAGCACACTTCAGATCTGGTGATTAAGTAATCTATGGAGAGTGAATTGAAAGCACATTCTTTCACTAGTGCTCAGATAGAACCAAATCCACCTGTATGTAAGATGAATTGCCTCCATACTTACTTGAGCTGAACTTTGCATATGGGCTAGAAAGAACAATTCTAGGCCGCAAATACATAAATCATTTTAAATGTGTATAAATCATTTCCCCTATTCCCATTCTTGCAAATAATTTGAAATGTGTATAAATCATATTTCCCCAATAATTTAGGGCTCCTGAAGTAGATAAAAGCGCCCAAACTCACACAAGAGGGAAACCTGGTGACGAAAAATCAACGGGGTGATAAGGATGAGATGATGGCAACACGCGGTCACTTCGGGTAATTAATCAAACAATTGCCGGTCTGTGGAGCAGATCGGTGGTAGTACTGCTGCCGTGCCGTGGAGGAGGTCACCAGGTCGGTGGTGGTGCTGTTCTGGAGCTTAAGGTGGAGGATAATGCAGGTGTAAAGAGGTCAAGGGAAGGGGTTTTGTGAGAACTCTTTTTATTATTTAATCTATTTTTAAAAAATATTTTAAAGCTAACCTTTTTTTAACTTTATTTCCAATTTTGACCTCTTTGGTCACGCCACAACACGTGACGTGGCAAACATACATTGTCACGTCACGGACTTCGGCGTGGCAAATGAGTGTTATCACACCACTACTCTTGGCGTGACAGAACTTAGCCCAAAAACGAACGCGTATTAGCTCAGAGGACTATCATGGCAGGTTTGGTCACACCGTGAGAGATGGCGAGACAGCACAGTTTGGTCACACCACGGGTAATGGCGTGATCAAATTGGTCAGAATTGAAAATAAAATTAAAGAGATGTTATCTTTAAAATATTTTTTAAAAATGGATTAAAAAATAAAAAGAACTCGTTTTGTGAAGAGGTGGATAGGATGGAATAAAAGGACGTGAATTGGCAGCTAACCCTAAAGCTAAGTCCTACATCGTATCTCAACCTCACAAGGTGGACTATAGGCCCAATGCACCTTAAATGGATTGCGAATTTCTTCCCTCTTTCCTTTTATTTTATTTTTTTATTTCTATTTACTATATTTTCCATTTATAAGTCTAACAGCAGATACACTAATGTCAGAATATTTATGGGTATTATTCACCATTGGACCAAGCAAACTACACCGTTTGTCATGCACGACACAGGATGAGCAGTACCTCCAAGCCGTAGCTGCGTGGTCAATGGTCAACAAGTTCGGCAACAAAATGATATATGGGAGTAATGGGACTGCTTGAGCTTCATAATTGTACTACTGCACTGTGCACATTAGTGTAATTCTCTGAGATGTTGCTCTGACTGCTTCCACATTCAGCAGCACAAGAAGTTGTGTTCTGTTACAGACTTACAGTAATCCTTTAGAGCATCCACACTGAGTCCATGAACTCTTTTATTTCTGCAATATAACTGTTGTTACTAGAATTGCTTAGGATCTTATTATTTGTCTAAATTGCCAAATTGTTGTACTAGTGTGGTGTACAAAAAAGAACCAAGTAACATTAAATTGACAAAAACAGCAGTAATTGCATATAACAACTACATGCAAAAGTTCAATTCGAAGAACAGTCAGGAACATGTTTTTTGGAGTTTGTAGAGGAAAAATACTAAAAGATCACAAGTAAACAGTCTGCTGCCGGTTATATATATTTTGTACCAAAGAGTACATAGTTTCCTTCCTGTTTCTCAGCTCATAACCTAAACTAAAACTCTCCTTTATTTAATAGAACAGGCAGCTCTCCTGCCGGTTTCTGTTTCAATAAAAAAAAAACAACTAAGTTGAAGTGCAAAGAACTATAAATTAATCAGGACTTTGATAATGGAAATACTAAATTTGTTACAAAAATGGAAACATTGTAGGTATAGTTAGAGACCACACTTTATCCAACCCCGAGAATATGACATGGACTCATGGTTTAGTTGCATCACATTAATAACCATGAACGATTCTGACACTTTAAGCACATTGATGCCATGCTTAAGAAGTGTTAGGAAAATAGGAACTCAATTGATGTAATGGCGACAACAGAAAGACCAAAAAGGGCAAAAGTCGCATCAACAACAATGAGTCACAACAAAGGCGAAAAAAGAGGCTATATGCTTTGATCCAATCAGGACGGACCGTGATCAACACAAAAGAAAGACTGCGGTAAACCAAGGAATTAATCGGCTGAAGTTGATAGAAAATTCGATGAGTTCAACACGGATTTAAACAAACTTCAGAAAATTTTGATGAACTAGGATGAACTCAAAGGATATCAAAGGACTTGCTGTAGGGGACAGCATCTAATAGAATGAAGTGACCTGATATGGGGTGCATGAAAAATAGGGATTAAAGAACAGATTGGATTGGATGACATCTAACAAAGTGGATCAGGTTTGCTCAAAACAAGTGGATATGGGATCTGTAGCCATCGGTTCGGATTGAAAAAGCAACAAAATGAACACAAAAACAGAGAAGGGCAAGCCATCAGACCCGACAGCAGCAGTCAAGCAGAGAAGGGCATGGATTCACAAAGTCCAGCTTTGTGGCGCAAAGATGGAGCAGTTTGATGCCAACAAAGACAGCATGGCAGCAGCAATTGTCAAAGCAGATCTGCAGATGCTGTCATTGGGAGGCACATCAGATCAGTTGCTCTCCGAGCAAAGGATGTCGGCGGCTGTGTCAGGTCAAGGCAGATCCCAACAAACATGAACCGATGATGATATTTGGTCAACGTTGTGGTGAGAAGCCTGATACTGGCATCTAGACCCAGCTGAGGATGGAGTCGAAGTCGAGAGATGACCACGAGATCCAGATGACAGTGTGCTGATGGAGGTGATAGTGCTAGCCCGTGCTGTCCGTCGGCACCAACATCGAAGTTGGTGCACACAACTGTGTCAACGGCAACCAGCGTTGACGATAACAGAGGTCACAGCAGCGGCAAAAGCAGCAGAGGTAGCAATGGCCCTGTTTGGTTCGGCTTCGGCTTCTGGCTTTCGGCCAAGAAAGCCGGAAGCCAAACCAAACGACCAGCTTTTGGAAGTGGCTTTTTCCGAAGCCACTTTTTTATTGAACGTGCTGAAGCCGGAAGCCGGAAGCCGCCCGCGAGGTGCTTCCGCCGCTTCCCGCAGTCGCCGTTACCAAATTACCCCCGAAGTTCGGGGTAATTTACCCGCAAATTGCCATCGCACAAAAACCCTCTCCCCTCCCTCCCCTCGCGCCCGAAACCCTAACCCTCCCCCCCGTGCCCTCAGCTCCTTCCTCCCACGCCCGCCTCGTCCTCCTCCCCAAGCGCCCCCGAGCCCCTCCTCCCCACCGGCGCCACCCCTCCCTCCTCCCCATGCGGCCGAGCCCCTCCTCCCCATGCGGCGCCGCCCCTCCTCCTCCTCCCCGACGCCCAGTCGCTCGGCTCCCTCCTCCCCCGCTTGCCCTCCTACCCCGCTCCCCGCTCCCCTTTGCCTCCTCCCTCGCTTCGCCCCTCCTCCCCCCACCCTCCCCGCGCTCTCCTCCCGGCTCCCTCCTCCCACGCCACCACGCCGCCGCCTGCACCTCCCTCCTCCTCCTCCGCCCGCGGCCGCCCTCCTCCACCTTCCTCTTCCCAGCGCTGGGCCGGCCTCCTCCGTCGACCCCGCCGCCCAAGTCCCTCTCCTCCCCGGCTCCCTCCTCCCGAGCCATCGTCGCTTCCTCTCGAGCTGCCGCCGCCTCCTCCCGACCCGCCCTCCCCTCCTCCTCCCGAATCGCCGTCGGCCTCCCCCTCCTCCTCCCCATAGTCGCCGCTCTCCAGTTGATTGTTCCGATTGCTTCATGGTTCATGGTTGTTCCGATTGCTTCGTGGTTCATGGTTCATGCCCATGATTCATGCTTGTTTCAGCCTTACTATTATTTTTGCCATGAAGAGATGATTAAAACAGGAATATCCACCATTGATGTCATCAACGCAATTGCTCGAGGGCAAAAAATCCTCTTTTCTCTCTCTTTGGGCTTCCTCACAATGAAATTGTTTGCTCAGATTTGTCGTCAGTCGTTTCTTGTTAAAAGCACGGAGAAAGGCAAGCATCAGAGGTAGTAAACTTATAATTTGATTGTGCCATTGATATTTTGTTCTGAAACTATTGATGCAATCTCACATTGTTGAATTTAACTCAACATTGAGGTGAAACTTTTAAGGATTTATTCGATTTGTTATGAGAGATTAGTTATTCGATTATCAATATCGATATAGGTTTATATTCAACATATCAAGAATGATCAATTGATCATTGCTTAGTAATTTAAGTTTGACAAATTGTGAATACACACCTCCGATCCTTTGGACATATGGAAGATATCTCGTACTATCACAGCGTCATCTTTTCAAGTGTGGAGTTTAGGCTTTTATGTTGAATAACTTGTTGAGTTCGACCATACAGTCTACTCTCATGTCAAAGTCGACTAAGGATTGCGAGTCTTGCATCAATTAACCGGTTGTAACTTTCTACCTTTATCAAATTGTGATGGATGCAATAGCGGTATGAGTGTATTACTTTGCTATCGAGTCTCAATCAGTATGAACATACGCACAGTGCAACCTCGGTTGTCCTCTTGGTAACCTTGATACTTGATCCATTTCTCGTTAAACCGCATACATGATTCTTGATGAAGACCGGAACTTGTTAACTAATTTGATTTGGAAAGGATGATAAATTATATTTTTGTTACATCTAGAGATTGTCGAGTGAATGTTTTTGGATTTACGAACACAAGCGGTGTGACTTTGGGTAGCCTAATTAAAGAATGTTCATTGCCTACTAATGGTAATGTAGGTAGAAGTTATCACTAATATTGGTGCTCGTGATTAATGGAAATACATTGCGTTGATGCAAATAAATTATCCTTAAGAACGGATTCATAAAAGTGCTCGATTATGAAGGTCAAACAATTCTTTATATCTTTTGCATTATAGACAATGCATACATGTCGTTGTTGAATGAAATGATTGAATGATACATGCATAGATGTTCTTGATATGTTTCAATGATACCGCATTAACTATCGCATTCAATTACTTGTAATTACATAGCATCTGCATTTCTCTTTATTACTTCTTTATTTTTTGAGGTACGTGTGAGGGTTGGGGTGCCTAACACTGCCGATGCCGGTCCCAAGCCCGGAAAAAAGTGGAGGGGGCATGAATTATTTATATAATAATTGTTTGTAATAATTATTTATGTAATAATTATTTGTAATAATTTTTTGTTGTAATAAATATTTATTGTAATAATTGTCGCTAAATACGATAATGCTTGATTCACATGGTGGAGAAATTCGTGCAACATGCTTCAATTCGATGCTTGATCAGTTTTATGACCTAATTGAGGTTTGTAAGGTGTACTTGATATCTAGAGGATCAGTGAAACTTGCTCAGAAATATTTTATAATTATATCCACTAATACATGTTCCTCTTATTGTCAATGCCTCGTCAATTGCATTAGTCGTTGTCAATTGTCGTTAAATGTTGTTAAATATTGTTAAATGTCGTTAAATGTTGTTAAATGTCGTCAATTGTCGTTAAATGTTGTTAAATATTGTTAAATGTCGTCAATTGTCGTTAAATATTGTCAATTGTCGTTAAATGTCGTCAAATATCGTTAAATGTCGTCAAATATCGTCAAATATCGTTAAATATCGTCAAATATCGTTAAATATCGTTAAATGTCATTAAATATTGTCAATTGTCGTTAAATATCGTTAATTATTGTCAATTGTCGTTAAATATCGTTAAATATCGTCAAATATCGTTAAATATCGTTAAATGTCGTCAAATATTGTTAAATATTGTCAATTGTCGTTAAATATCGTTAAATATCGTCAATTGTCGTTGTTAAATGTTGTTAATTGCGTTAAACAGCATCAAACAAGCTATTATTGTCCTCAGGGGCATTTCAGACATTTCACATCTTGGAAGCTGCAGCCAGCCTACCAAAAAGCCAAACAGCCAAACACTAAATCAGAAAAGCCAAGCCGTTCAAATTACGACGAAAAACCCTCTGACAAAGAGGAAGCGCTTTTGAGAAAAGCCCAATGAAACAAACAGGCCCAATATTTGGCGTTGGTGTCAGATCCGACGAGAGGAAGAGGCATCGCTCCCGCCAGAGACTAGAGGATGGTAGCTGTAACAGCCCATTTTTGTGCAAATTGAAATTTCATTGGATTTTATGGATTTTTAAAAACTTTTGTTGCATTGTGTGAAATTAGAAAAATTTGGGTGCATTTCGAAAAGTCAAATCAAAATCCAATTCTTAAAAAGGAATTAATAAAAATCTACAAGAAAAGTTAAATCCGAAAATCCCTCTGAATTTGAATTTCCAATTCAAATTCATCTTGTAATCAAATCATTTCATTCCTTTGAAATTTAAAATCTTTCTAAATTCCTCCTGGATTGAAATCCAAATTATAAATAAAATCAAATCCCTCCATCTGTCTGAATTTGGGTTTTTAATTCAAATCCAATTCTGAAATCTCCTAACAATCTCTCTGAATTTGAATAATTCAAACTCATCTTGAATCAATTCAAATCAATTGCAAAAGCATTGCTCCTTTTTCTTATCCATTCGTGCTGAACTCCTTCCCTGGCCCAACCTTCTTCCCCTATGCCCGGCCCACACATGCGCGCCCCAGCCCAGTCAAGCCTGCACCACCTGTCTCCTCTCTTTCCTCCTCGCGCAGCCCAACTCAGGCCTGCTCCCACACGAGCCGTGTCGTGCCTCGCCCACTGACCGTTGGTCCCGTGCCCCATCTACCAGTCTCTCTCACCGCTCGCCCTCTCTCGCCCGTGCTGCGTCGCTGACCGTGGACCCCGGCCCCACCTATCAATGCCACATACACTGTTCATCATCTTCCTCGTCCGCACCAGAGCAGCGCTGCTCGCCTCTCCTCTCTGGTGCCATTACGCCACAACACTCGAGTGCCCCTCTGTGCGGCAGACCTCGAGCACACTGCCTTCGCTACGACAGTTGTCCCATCACCGCACCAGCTCACCGCCCTTAAATCGCGCACATTCATGAATTCTCGTTCACGGCCGCGACATTGCCTTTGCCATCTCGCCCTCTCCGCCGCCTATAAAGCCCCCCGAGCGTGCCACCATTATCGCCTTGAGCTCCTCGTTCTTTTGCCCTCACTCACTCCCTCTCTTGCTCTCAGTCGCCGAGGAGGAGCACTCGACCGAGCTCCAGAGCTGTCGCCGCCCATTCCTAGCCGTCTCGATGAGTCTTGACCTTCATGCTCATGTCCCTTGGCTTCGCCTTCTCACGTTCTCTTTGATGCTTCACTTCTTTTGTCGATTGAAGCACCGGAGCGCAGAAGCCCTTCTTCCCCGTCGGCGGTACAAAACGGCCGCCGCCCCCTTCTTCCTCATCAGGTCTCCGGTGAGTCTTCTGCCCCCTTCTTCGTGTCATAACGCTCTCCTAGCTCCCATGTACCTCCTAGGCTAGATGATGTAGACAATTAGATGATGTAGCATTGTAGCCGCTTTGATCATCTTCTTCACGCCGGCCGCCTCCTCCAATGCGCTCTGCCGAGCCTCTATGCACACCGCCGTCGTAGATAGCATTGCCGTAGTCCCTAGTGCCTCACCCGTGCTCAGCCTAGTTCCCAGTAGCATCGTACTGTAGTTGCCCTGTAGCAACAGTAGAGCTGCCGTGATCCTCTCCGTCGCGCCGTCGCCACCAATAGGATCATCGTGACCCCCGCATCCCATTTTGCCCCTCCCGGGAGTCCCTCAAGCCCTGCCTCGCGACGGCGAGCTCACTACCGAGCCTCTCCTCTGTGCTGAGGGAGAAAGCCGATGTGGAACTGAAGTGCATGTGGGTAGCCGCCATGTGGATGCCACGTAGGTGTCATTAATTGGTAATTAGTTAAGTAGATATTAGTCAGCGTATGACAAGTGGGCCCATAGTGTTTAAACGTTAAGTAAGCGGTAAAGGTTAAGTATTATTCCGTAGACTGAGCTCATGGACCACGCTCTCTGACTAGTGGGCCCTAGCTCAAGTGGACCGTGGCTTGGACTTGGTCCAATGGACCGAGGCCCCACTTGTCAGTCTCTCCGGTATTCTCAAGTAAAAATAAAGAGAAGAAAATAAAAACCCTAGTGGACCCCACCTGTTAGTTATAGTACATTTTTCGGAATAAAAAGAAAAGAAAAGAAAATCATGGACCCCACCTATCAGAAATTTCCGAATTTTCTTTTCTGTTCAATCTTTGGAGAGCTTGTTCTCCCTCATTTTAAATCCAAATCAAATGATTTTTGTTTCTAAATTCAATATCTTTCCAATAGTACCAAAATCATAATTTTTGGAATTCATTTGAATTTATTTGTGTTATGGGTATTTATTTGAAGTTGTCGTTTTCACGTTAAATAGAATCAAATGTCGTCGAAGACCTCGTCACTGTTCGAAGTCAAGACCAAGACTAAGAAACATCCACTTTTGAGCAAGGCAAGCCCCTACCTTTGATCATGTTGAACCTACTTTTCAAATGCAAAGAATTTTGATTTAAATTACAACTTGCATGCTTAATATTAATTATGGAATATTATGTCAAATGTTGATATTTAGCTATGCCAAGTTTGCTTACCATTATGAATCTCTCCCTTGATTATTGATACTACTTTTCCTTGTCACCCTAAGGATAAGTATTACATGAGTAAAATATCCCTTTGATTAAATGAAAATGACTATTGGTTGTGCTTAGATACTGTTTAGTAAAAGAATATGAATAGGACACAAACATTGCTACACAAGAACGTGGTTACTTTGAACTATAGATCGGTGACATGGATTACAACTAGAAACAAGAAAATATATTTATAAATGGTTGGGATGAGCGAGTAGTGATTGAGACTGGTGCTAGGTGCACACAGTAAATTGGTGGTTTCTCTCGTCTGAGTCAATTAAGGACCGAATAATGTGTTCCATTTACACTTACTAAGCCGTACAACCACATGTCTAGTATGAGACACCTGGCCAATTAACCTACTTAGCTTGGCATGAAAACATGCGCCTCTAGTTACTATGCATAAAAGAAGGGCTGAAGATTCCCTAACAACAGAGGACCCCTCATTGAAGGGTAAAGCTATACAACATCTGCAGGGTGTTTTTAACCTATTCGAATAGCTGTGCCCCCCAGTTATGGGCAAATATGTGAAGTTCGCCACCACTAGTTAGTTTTATGAACTTAAAAATTGTCAACTAAAATTTGAGGACCCCGGTTTATTAGGCTTGTAATACTTAGTCATCCATTAACCCTAGCATCACAAACATAATAATCCGTGTCTTCGAGATATGTATACTTCCCAGAATGCAGTATACACACCCCTTTACAAAATCATGCATCAATTCCATTCAAGACATAGAACCAAGCACGAACTAGAAATAAAAGACATACATAATATAGAGAGAGTTATTACAAAAGGGGTCGACCGGTCAAATACAACTAAGAAAGATAACACAGCGGAAGCAAAAGCCATAAGATGGCGATAAACAAAAGAGAGCCACAAGGTTTGCCTTTAGCCCACAAGGCAACCAACCAAGCCGCCTAGCTAGACTCCCAACCGCAGCACATCTCACAAAAGTAAAGCCCTTTGGGCCCTACCTCCTCTGCAATAAAGTTATTAAGCAAAGCAAATGAGTACAAAAATGTACTCGCAAGACTGACGTGTAGTATAACAGAACTATAGTTAACTACATGCAAGCTTTATTTAAGTGGATGAGGCTTTGGACTCATTTTAGCATAAAGCAAGTTTTCATTTGCAATAATGTAATAGATTGAAAGCAATTTTGACAAAGCATTTTTAATTGTTGAAGTAACAACGATACAATAATAATAACAAGAACAAGAACAACCTGGAAGTGACTAACCCAATAGCCACCACAACAATAGCATGAATTACCCATTCATACCACCCATCAAGTTTTAATTAAGTGTTTAGTCTAGTTCTTGCGGGAAATCACCAAGCGTGTACATAACCTAGGACGAGGCTATTCGAATAGATTTAACCCTGCAGGGGTGTACCAATGTACCCACACGTCAGACCGCCTTTTCGCCAAGCTATTTAGCACACTACCTTTGGTGTGCCGGCACGGCTAAGTCCTATGAGGCATTTCCTATGAATGATGCTAGTTAAGAGCTGCACACACCTGAAGAGTAGGAGACACCGCCCGGTAAAACAATCATGAGCTCTTCCTCTTATAAAAACAGTTTTCATCAGCAGCGACCCATAACTAACACCTCCTAAAGTATTTAGCCAAGAGAGGTCCCATATCCCCCTCGTGTGGTTAGCACGCAAAAGTGCTTGGATCAATGGCGCAAGTAACTCGGTCCTTGGGGACTTGGGCACCATTCCGTTCACACCCAACAAATCACACCAACATCCATTGTGCCCAAGTCAATAACAATTTTGTTTTCATCTTTGTTTATTTACAAAGTAACAAGCACAAGATGGACATAATGGAATAATAGTTTTTGTGTGATCAAGGTCATCGACATAATGTCGACAACCGCCCATTTCTACCGTTATCTAAGTATTTCTAAGCATTATCAACGTAAACTACTAAGTGATAAGAGTCCATCCATCGAACTCTAAATCACAGCAAGATAATCCTAGGCTTAGTAGTAGAGAATGAACATTTACCTACAGGATATGCATCTATAGGCTCAACTAATCGATATTTTAACACAAAGTAGCATGCATACATACAAGTGAAACAAAGTATTAAACTTTAAAGTAATGGGACAATAATGGGACATGATCAAACTGCTTGCCTTGCTGGTTATGCTCAGTTTGCTGCAGAGATTCGCTCACGGGATCAACACACTCGTCGACACCTAATCGAAAAGGCGAAAAGAAACGATAAGAACGAAGAAAACCAAGAAGACAGCACAGCAAACTAACTCCAAATGCTCTGAAATTTTTACAGCAGCAAGAGGATGATTTTTAGAGAATTTAGCAACAAGAACCAATTGATTTGGATTCTCAATGCAAAAGATATGAGCAAAACAAATCTGCTCAGCCTCTAAAAATGCAAACTGCTACTATTCACTAATTTAATTGCTTAGCAAAAATTTCAAGAAAGGTGGTGCAATTGAAATTTTTACTGTAAAACAAGCACCTCACAAGATGAACAACCCAATTGGATTCATCTCATTTGGAGCTATGATGCATGTTTTATGATTTTTCAAAGATAAGCAAAAGAGCACAAATAAAATGCTCCCACAAAGGTTTTAAAAACAGTGGCATGCCTAAATCCGATTTTAACATTTAGTGCACTAACAGAGGAAGTCAACAAAGTTGAATTCACTCAAAAATAATCTACAGAGATTTACTTATGCATTTTACAAGTTTTGGAGCAATATTTAAAGTTAATTTTGAAACCTATTTATCAATTCACTTTTCTGGAGTTGAACTGAGCTCACAACCATTTTTAGGTTAGAGCCCAGGTCAAACCAGAGCTAACAAAATTTGAATCAACTCATTTGGATTTAAAATGAAATAGTTATGCATTTTACAAGTTCATTACCTTTTTCAGTTTGCAAATAATTCCAACCGGAAATTTCTAAAAACCCTAACAGAGCGGGAGGACATGAGCCGTTGATGTTAAATCGGACGGCCCAAGACCTCCCAGGGAAAACGCGCACGCGCGCTCGCGCAGGTCCAGAGAACATGGGCCGTTGATCTTGGATCCAACGGTCCATATCCTCCCTGCAACGCGCGCGCGAACGGAGAGGAGGTCGTGGCCATTGATGCTGCATCCAACGGACCACAACAAATGAGGGAGGACCGGACGGTCCAGATCTAGCGAGGAGGACTGGCGGTGAGATCTTCAAAGGAAGATCTAAGCGATCAAGATCTCCCCAAGGAAGATCTACATGGTCAAGACCTCTCGAGGAGGACACAGGACGGTCTAGATTTTCCAAGGGAGGACCTCAATGGTCTAGATTGTCCGAAGGAGGACCTAAACGGCTAAGATCAACTCGGGGAGGTCCAAGATGGCTGAGATGACCTCGAGGAGGTCCTACGCGGAGGAGATCTACATAGGGAGGTCTTAACGGCTCAGATCTCCAAGGGGAGGTCTGGATGGTTAAGATCTAAAGGAGGAGGTCTATAGGAGGAGGTCCTGGACGGCCCAGATTACTCAAGGGAGGCCCGGGACGGTCCAGATCTAAGGCCACCACGCTTGCGCACGCGCGCTCGCGCGGGCGGGGAGTTAATGCGCGGGACAACAAGGAGACCCGGGTGCGCTAAGACAGCAGTAAATGCTCCCAATGATTGAGCATTTACTGACCAAATCCATGTCCTAACGACACGCGCGGGATGAACTCGTCCGACAAAAACCCGAGAGTGGTCCAAGGCTTGCCGCCGGCGATGAGGACCTCGCCGGCGCCATCCAAGGGCCCCAACGTGTGCGCAATAGTGTTGCGCACACACCGGGACCATCCCCAGCGGCGGGGGTGGCCCTGAACGGCGATGAGCTGGAGATTGGCGGCGCAAAAGCACACGGCCAAGAGCAACATTTAAAATAAAAGCTCCGCAACATCATACATGCAGGTGCCCAGCTCTAAAGGACTATTAGGAAGTTACTTGGAGGTCCTGAAGGAGCTGAGGAAGTCGGAGGAGAGGAGGACCGGCGATGGTGAAGAAGGGTGCTCCACGGCCAAAAGGGAAAGTCTTCCAAGCTCCAAGTTCCAAGCTCCAAGTTAGGCCACCTCTGAAAATGTCCCAACTAAACAAGTTAGGACTTTGGTCACAGAGGGGAATGGCACAAATTGAAGTAATGAGAGGGAAAGGAAAGCCACTGGAACACTGTGCCACAGAGGAGCTCCAAGCTCCAGCAATGACAGCCAAGGGAAGGTCTGTGGAGGAGGAGCTCAGCCAAGCACAGGGAGGCAAGGCAAAGCTCAATGGTGTGCAAAGGAAGCCCTGGGAAGAACCCAAGGGAGGTCTTATACCCTGGGAAAAAGAGGTCATGAGCCAAGGGTTAAGCTCATGGTGAGCTTAGCCCATGGCGCGGTCCATGGCTTGGACAGGACATGGAGGTGACGGGGAGGGTAGGTTAGGGCATGGTCTAGGACGGAAAGGCACTGATATGCATTTAATGCGCGCAGCTCAGAGCCGTTGGGACAAGACATGCCATTGACCTCCTCACTGCCATGGCGCATGCGCGCGCCAGAGCTAGGAGAAGAACAGGAGCTCATAACAACCGTTGGATCAAATCAGGGGGAGGTCACAGCCCTAGATCTGAAACGGTAAGTTATAAGTGGAAAGGGGAGGGAGGTCACCGCCACAGGATCTGGACTGGGGAGGTCGCGACCCTTAGATCATCATTGCGCGGATGCGCAAAGGAAGAGGGGAGGTCACAGTCACATGATTTCCATCACACGGTTGCCAAAAGAACAGGGAGGTCATGCGCTGAAGGGATAGGAGGTCCTGGCCGTTGGATCTAAATCCAAAGGCGTGGACCAGAGGGGGAGGACTTAACCGCAGCGCACGATACAGCCAAGGGATGTGGAGGTCGTGGCCTTTGGATCTACATCCAAGGGCACACAACATGGAGGGAGGTCTTGAGCTGGTGCGCATGACACAAAGGAGGTCAGGGCCGTTGGATTTACATCCAAAGGCGCTGAGCAAATGAGGGGAGGTCCAAGCCATTGCGCATTGCGCGATGGGAGGTCGTGGCGGTTGGATTTTGATCCAACCCGCACGACTGAAATCTTGAGAGATGCGAACATTAGGCGGATAATCGAAGTAGGAAAAGGAGGTCGTGGCGGTTGGATCTCTATCTAACGGCTATGACCTCGCACGGGTGGGAGGTCTGATGCGCGTGACAAAGAAGGGAAGTCTTGGCCGTGGATTTTGATCCCACGGCGCAAGACCTCGCGAGATGGGAGGTCTGATGTGCTTGACAAAGAGAGGAGGTCGTGGCCGTGGATTTTAAATCCAACGACGCACAACACGATGAAGGGGGAGTGCAGTGCGCTTGATAGCGAGGGAGGTCATGGTCATGTTGGATCGATCCAGCGGCTATGACCTCGATCTTGATGGGAGGGCTGGCGGCGATGGTTGTGGAGGAGGTCGTGGCCTTTGGATCTGAATCCAACGGCTACGACCTCACGCAGGTGGGAAAGGAGGTCTGCTGAGCCAGAGGAGTGGGTTGGGTTCAACCCATTTGGAATGTGGCTTAAGCCCAAGGAACAGTGCAGTCCATTGAGTTTGAAATGAAAAGTTGAGACTTTAGGGATTTAAATAAGATAGCAAATCAACTCCAAAATTTCTAAAATTTTAACTGGAGCTTGCTGACTTTAGGATTAACCTTACATAAAATTTCCAGAGGTTTTTGTGCACTGCATTTTTCTCCAAAAATTCCCAAAGGCTGTTCTAGGGTTTGATTTACCTCCAAAAATTATCAAACAAGTTTTAAAACTTATGATATTTTTCAGTGGAGTCCCACATCAACTCTAGAACCAAGGGAAAATGTTTTTCCAAGTTTGGCACAAGATTTGTAACAAGTTGAATAAGGGTTGGACTTTAGTCCACAAGAGGTTTAGGTTTTTGAACTCCACCACTTTTGACAAGAATTATAGGTGAGTTCAAGAGTTTCAAGATGTGAGAAAAAGTTTTAATTTCTACACATTTTCTTACATTTGAAACACACACCCATTAATACATTTGGGATGTTACATAAAACATGTTGGGGTAAACATGATGGTTGTGGTTGTGACGTGCTGGTTTAAATATGGTCACTGTGTACGGGACATGCTGGTGTAAGCATGGTCACCAGTGTTAAGACATGCTGGTGTAAGCATGGTCGTTAAGGTTACGACATGCTAGGGTAAGCGTGGTCGCCGGGACATGGTCATGTTGGTTTAAGCATGGTCGTGATAATAATTGCTTAAACAAAATAGCCTTTGGTTTCAAGTTAAAATGCAAAGTCATAGATTTGATATATATATATATATATATATATATATATATATATATATATATATATATATATGAGCAAATATATATTTGCGCTAAAACAAACAGCAACCCTCCTTGGAAAGCCACGCATCTATATAATTGCATTTGCGGTAGTGGCTTGTCGAGTATTTTTGTACTCATGGTTGCTCAAATATGTAGATTCGAGACTATGAAGCTAAAGACCGGTGTAATACCCCAAATGTATTAGAGAGAAGAAATAAATTAGAGAGAATGACCAATTAGGAGAGTGTTTTAACAGGAGATGAGAGGGGGTTTACGCATAATTTGGACAACTTTGGTCAGGGCTTCCGCCCACATTTAAACAAGGGAAGGGTAGTTGACCACATAAGAAGGAGAGGGGCAACCCTAGGGTGCATCACAAGAGCATGGCTACAGTACCATGTCATGCTCTGATGCCCTCCACCCCTAGCTTTATTGCCGGCCAAGAAGGAGGAAGGAGAAGCCTCCTCGGGTCTTGCCGACCAAGGAAGAGAAAGGAAGAAGGAAGGAGAGAAGGGAGGAAGCGGGATCGCGTGGTGTTCTTCGTGATCTACATCAGTTCTCCAAGGGTAACGATGGGTTTCTTCGCTGTTGGTTTCGTTTTAGATCTTGAATTCGTTGTGGTTAGTAAAATCGGTTGTTCTGCGGGAATTAGATCGGTTCTGTCCAGAACCTTGCGCGACGGTTTTCATGTATTTAGAAGCAGAATCTGGGAATCCACTCTCTTAGAGATATTTGCGTCATGTCCTTAGCTTTACGTGGCCGCCAAGAACGCCCAAATCCGATTAATGGTCAGGGAGATATGAATTTTCTAGTGTCGCTGTCCTGATAATCTGTCGGCATTCAAACAGTCTATAGAAATTTGAGTTAATATATTAGTTAAATACGAAATTAGAGGATCTCGTCATAAAGAAAAAGATGGGTAATTTCCTCACCTTTTTAGAAAGCTAAAGAACGTAAGGATTGGACCTTCGTAGCAAAAGTTATGATAATTTTAGTGAACTGTCCAGAGGACCCGACGTGATAATTGATGTTCTGTAGTTTGGCTTGATAGGGGTAGTAGATGGCAGAATTGGTCCAGGACATCTCTTAGGATATTGTATAGGACGTCGCCATATTTCCACGAAGGGCTAGAACACGTAATTTGGACCCCTGTAGCAGAAGTTATGATTTTATTAGTGGGACTGTTCTGCAAAATCGTTGGTGTTCTGACAGGTTTTAGTAATCTGGTTTAAACGACTAGTTAAAGGGGAAATCATAGAAGCTCAGTATAACCAAAGTTGTAGATCCGTGCCTCAGCTTTTCAGAAAGCTCAAGAACATGGGATTTGGATACACGTACTGAAAGTTATGGCATTTGTAGTGCTCTGTCCAGAGAGCCTGACGGGAAATCGATGTTTTATTAACTGGCTTGGTAGGGGTATTATTTGGCCGATTCAGAGAGGTTCACCAACTAGACTTAGTTGGATAATTTAATTACCTTTCCAGAAAGTCTAAGAAAACTTTAATTGGACTTCTGAATCAATAGATATGAATTTTAGAAGTTGACAGTCCACCGAGGGACAGATCGGCGTGTAGAATTTGGGGTTGGGATCGAGTTAGGCGATCTTCAAGTTAGCGATTGTTGTTGTATGCTTTGGTTTGTTCCGCTACTGCTATCTTAGTATCGTTATATTAATTACTCAGGTGGTGGGCGGGTCCCGGGCGGCACCTTGGCGCATCCTTCACTCTCTCGCGGTTAAGGCAAGTATAATAGCGGTTATAATAGATATTGCTGATTGGCATTGTGTGTTCATGATCGTGATGATGGCATGTTTGATAATGTTCATGGTTGCTAGAGTTGTGATTTACGTGTTAATCATGGATATCGATAATTTGTGAGTTCTATGTTGATGAGCTTTATGAATAGGATATTCATATGAAATATTGATGTGGATGCATGTTGTGATAATTTTGAGAGTTCTTACATATGCATCATGCTGAATTATTGAAGTCTTGGTCACGTGATGACCAAGCATCTCTTGAGTCCCGTCATGTTGATGACGGGCTAAAGGTCCCCATGCTTGAAGAGCATGGGCTTAGGTCCCCATCTGGCGTGGCGTATGGGCAATAATCCTGTGCAGATAGTACAGCATGGGTGTGCATCGACGGATCGCACTTTGCATTACCGTAAAATGCAAAAGGAAAGAGAAGGAAGAGAATTGTCTTTTTGAGCATATTGCATACATGCATGTGTAAGATAGTTGATATGTGAAATTGAGAGGTTTAAATGCTGATTTACATGGTTGTTTATTGTTGATGCCTTTTATTATACTTCTTTGAGTCATTGGGCTCACCTCTTGTTTTTTTGTGTTTTTAGGTACTTCTTGCAAGAACGGCATACATGGGAGGGAGTAGGATTAAGCTAAGGATACACTCACTACCACACATTCTTTAGAGATGATCATCATTAGTTCATACCTTAACAAAAGCAAACCGCTTAGGAATAATTTTGGTTATGCTTGAATGCATTGAACTATTTGTAATAATGAGGGTGGCAAATCTTGATTATGCTTACTTATGCTTTAGTGAATAGATTCACTACGGTTGCTGATGGATTTTAGATATTGAGATATTGATAATAAATTATGCATCTGGAACCTCCGGTATTCTTAGTTATACAAAGGAGGTTACGCTAATTTTGTATGAAGTTTTAGTTTGTATATGTTTAAATTATTTTTTAGTAGCATCCTAGGCCTTTGTTGGGCTAGGGTGTTACGATTAATATCAAAGCGGTCAGAGGTCCGTGGTTATTGAACAACATTAATTTTGACACACTAAGCACGATGGGTGGGGAATGGGTCAAGCATTGCATTTACGTTTCCGTTATGTCGCTTTGATCATTATTGTTATGAATTGATTATGAATGCTTATTATTTGATTATTATGATAGCCATGCAACTATAGTTCTTTGTTGAGAGGTTGAGGTCGTGGTTGTGGCCTAGGCTTTACCAAAGTTACACCACCATTAAGTAGTATGAGATTAGCGAAGTGATTACCACGAGTACCATAGTTCTGGTCTTGTGGGTGAATTCCTTTAGAAAAGTTGTTCTCTTCTTGAGCTTGATTTAGACCAATTACGGGTATAGATGCGGATGGTGAAATTTGTTGGGATTTCACTTGGTCTCTATTTGTGTCTTAGGAGTTCGCCCTTCTTATTGGAAGATCGATTCATTTATTATTTGGGTATTCGGGATCTTGAAAGATTTACATTGCAAGTTCTTTATCATGTGAAAGCTTTGGCTTTATGTATTTCTTTTGGATTATTTGAGTTTTGAAGTTAATGCCTCTTGTTTACGAAGGAGTTAAAATCCTTTTGTGAGGTCTTGATATGTTTAAGCGAAAGGTGTTAAACATAGAAGTTCATTGATAAGGTTTGAGTTATCAAGTCGAATCCATGGCGTAGTTCATGATTGGTCTTAACCGGATATTTGGACTTAGAGTTGATTAATGTGATGTTGTCATAGAGTAATTACGATGGGTAGCGATAAAAGATTGTCCATACCTAATTGGGGTCAAGAGTTATTAAGAAGTATGGAGCGTTGATGAAACTAGTTTGATCACTATGGGTGATAATTTTGGTAAGCTTCTCTGGCAGACTGGATTTGCTGGACTCAACTGATTAACCTAATCCATTGGGATGGATAAGTCCAGAAGGTGTTAGATTAGTGTCATAGTGGATATTCATCTTGAAAGTTATCTTTTATGGATAAGTACTGATCATATGTAATTGCAAGGTGCAATTATAATGTATTAAGTAGGGTGTTGAGCATCACTAATAGATGAATTGATGGGATGTAGTTGGCGATCTTTGTTTACTTGATGGAAGAGTGGTAGGATAACGGTATATCTTTGATGAGAAGGTTGATCATTAAAATTGTTTAGGTTGCTAAACCGGTTGGATTACTTGACCTCAATGGATAAATTTAATTGTGAAGGAAGGAGAGATGAGGATGTAATTGATTGTTGTCCTAGTGGATAATAATCTGGAAATTTCTTTTAATTGGTTGCTTGTTGGTCTCATATTTGCTAGTGGGAGCGCAGATAGAGAATGGACCATAAATTCTTCCATGAATGTATAATTAGTTAAATGTCTCGATAACCGCTAAATTGAGTTTGTGTACAAAATTAGTATGAGCATTGCTAATAGGTGAAGGGTTGAAAAAAATATGATTTATTCATGTGTGTCTCATGAGGATGACTTGTGGTGCATGCCCTTGTTAAAAGAGTTGATGATAAAGATTATTGTTAAGAGTGTATTATTATTCTTGATGTTAATAAGATTGTCTATAAGGGATTGGGACTTGTGGGAGTGGTGATGATTCTTTTAGAAAGAAGGTAATTTGACTACCTCTCGTAATACTGGTTAAATAAAAAGTTTGGAGTTTTGCATTTATGAGCTTTTGGTAGTTTATGCTTAAATGTTTCTTGAATTTCAATAGCAATGTTTTATTGTGATCTATTGATGTTTGAAACTCCCTTCTTGTGGGACATGTGCCCTCATTTGTGGTCTCGTCCTTTGTTTTTCGAGACAATGCTATTTGACTATTTCTCTGGGCTTCGTGCTCATTGCGAGGAGTAGCGTTTCCTCGTGTGTTAAAATTCGTATTTGTTTGCTCTTTCCTATTGAGAAAAGATTAACCGACTTGGGTTGCAAGGTCTTATAAAGTGTAATGTGGCGATTGGTTGGTGGTGGTCAAGTAAATGATCGCAATGAGAATTTTGGGGGCCAAGCTATTTGAAGAACAGTAAAAAGTGATTTGGTTTTGACCTATAACTGTTGGAAAGAGTTGGATTTAAATGGAATGATTGTCGTTGAAATAAAACAGATTAGTGTTACAACTAGTGGAACCCATAGCGAATTATAATCCAAGAACCTTCATTCATGTTGGAATGTTGGGATTATCGAAAGTCTGGAAGCTTGATCAATGTGTTAGGGTATCGCGACTGGGTAATTTTGCAAGGTTGGGTAGGTGATCTATGATGGTGTAGTTTAATGAGAATAGGATTAGCGAAGTAATCTAATCGTAATGTCAATTGATGGGATAGTAGGTAGGGTTGAGTTGTCGGCAGGTATGCCCTGGCTTTAGTGAATAACCTTCGGGGAGATAGAATTCTTCTAAAAGTTAATTTGGTCGAGAAAATATATACATGTGGATGATAATGATTGAGTATATTTAGAGTGTGGGAATTTTAGTGAATGAATCTAAGGATTTCTCGGTCTTTTATACGAGAAGTTTGTTGTAGGAGTCTTGGAGGTTGAATTTGGGCTTTGCATTTTTATGCTAGAACCTTGGTTGCCAATGATTATGTGTAAAGGTAGTAGAATAAGAGTGGATTCCGAGTAGTAGGATGATCATTGGTAGTATCCTTTGGGTGTAGTAAATAAGAGTGTGGGATGTGAATTTTAAATTGATTATCCTAATGATTGAGGATGTGATGGTGGGTGAAATCTATATTGAGTTCTTATTTGGGAATTATTTTGTCAAAGTAATTCATTCGGTAGAAAGTTGGCTAGAGTGTGATATTGTGAATTGGAAGAGTCTCCTTTATAAGTGTGGATTTTATGTTCTATTTAACATAGCTTTGAGGTTGCCAATTTAAGATAAATGAGTTAGTGTGTTATGCGATGATTTGGGATCCTATGGTTTAAGAGAAAGTTAAATTCTTAACAGAAAGATTGTGGAAAAAGGGTGTGATCTTGGATAGTGAGATATTCTCTTAGTTCTTATTTGAACTATGTGTTTACAACGACTGTCAATTACAAATTGAGTTGGTTCTTGTCGGTATATGTGGTTCTTTCCAATTAAGAAAAAAATGGTTAATCTGGTTATTCGAGTGATTTCGCTTTTGGCTTATGTGGCATTTATTTCTAAACTGCCTACTTGAAAAGTGGAAAAGTTTTCCTGATAAATCCATTGATTTTGGATTGGGCTCTTCTAAGGGAAGATGGTTTTGAGTTGGATGCATTATGACTCTTTTGTTTCGGTTTAGTTCTTCGGATAAGTGAGTTGGAAGGTGACTTCTTTGTGTGTCCCTTGTTAAAGGAGATCTTGCTTGCATAGGTAAAGTGCTCGATGAGAGTTGGAACAAGAGTCCCATGTGTTTGGTGCGAGCGGTGTAATTGATGCCAAAAGGAAGTTTAACCAAAGGTGTGTTGGATAGGTTACGATAGTTACGAGATTTGTAGATTGGCGAATCGCTAGGACCGTCTCGAGTGCATCTTGCGAATATGCAATGTCTGGTATATTCCGTTCTTTGAGTGAGTACATGAGAGGTTCAAACTTGAGTTTTTGTTAGAGCTGTTGGCCAACAAGTAAGACCTTATCTTTGAGTCCCGTGTCTTGAGTGTATCTATAAAGGTCGAGACTAATGTTGAGGTGTAAAACATTGGTATCCGTCAAGGTGACGTGATCACATAAGTCCGAGAGGGAAGCAACTTGTGAATTGGAGTCTCGCATGCGCGAGCAGTATCCGGAATTGTTCACAGCAGGTACGTGGTAATGTTAATAAGCTATTCTTTGGCGTAAAGCGTGATTAGAATTCGGGGTCGAATTCCGTTTAAGGGGGGTAGAATGTAATACCCCAAATGTATTCGAGAGAGAAGAAATAAATTAGAGAGAATGACCAATTAGGAAAGTGTTTTAACAGGAGATGAGAGGGGGGTTTACGCATAATTTGGACAACTTTGGTGTGGGCTTCCGCCCACAAAGATTTAGGCCCAAGGGAAGGGGTAGTTGACCACATAAGAAGGAGAGGGGCAACCCTAGGGTTGCTCTGATGCACGACTACTGTACCATGTCGTGCTCTGATGCCCTCCACCCCTAGCTTTATTTGCCGGCCAAGAAGGAGGAAGGAGAAGCCTCCTCGGTCTTTGCCGACCAAGGAAGAAAAGGAAGGAAGGAGAGAAGGGAGGAAGCAGGATCGCGTGGTGTTCTTCGTGATCTACATCAGCTCTCCAAGGGTAACGATGGGTTTCTTCGCTGTTGGTTTCGTTTTAGATGCGAATTCGTTGCGGTTAGTAAAATCGGTTGTTCTGCGGGAATTAGATCGGTTCTGTCCAGAACCTTGCGCGACGGTTTTCATGTATTTAGAAGCAGAATCTGGGGATCCACTCTCTTAGAGATATTTGCGTCATGTCCTTAGCTTTACGTGGCCGCCAAGAACGCCCAAAGCCGATTAACGGTCAGGGAGATATGAATTTTCTAGTGTCGCTGTCCTGATAATCTGTCGGCATTCAAACAGTCTGTAGAAATTTGAGTTAATATATTAGTTAAATACGAACTTAGAGGATCTCGTTATAATGAAAAAGATGGGTAATTTCCTCACCTTTTTAGAAAGCTAAAGAACGTAAGGATTGGACCTTCGTAGCAAAAGTTATGATAATTTTTGTGAACTGTCCAGAGGACCCGACGTGATAATTGATGTTCTGTAGTTTGGCTTGATAGGGGTAGTAGATGGCAGAATTGGTCCAGGACATCTCTTAGGATATTGTATAGGACGTCGCCATCTTTCCACGAAGGGCTAGAACACGTAATTTGGACCCCTGTAGCAGAAGTTATGATTTTATTAGTGGGACTGTTCTGCAAAATCGTTGGTGTTCTGACAGGTTTTAGTAATCTGGTTTAAACGACTAGTTAAAGGGGAAATCATAGAAACTCAGTACAACCAAAGTTGTAGATCAGTGCCTCAGCTTTTCAGAAAGCTCAAGAACATGGGATTTGGATACACGTACTGAAAGTTATGGCATTTTTAGTGCTCTGTCCAGAGAGCCTGACGGGAAATCGATGTTTTATTAACTGGCTTGGTAGGGGTATTATTTGGCCGATTCAGAGAGGTTCACCAACTAGACTTAGTTGGATAATTTAATTACCTTTCCAGAAAGTCTAAGAAAACTTTAATTGGACTTCTGAATCAATAGATATGAATTTTAGAAGTTGACAGTCCACCGAGGGACAGATCGGCGTGTAGAATTTGGGGTTGGGATCGAGTTAGGCGATCTTCAAGTTAGCGATTGTTGTTGTATGCTTTGGTTTGTTCCGCTACTGCTATCTTAGTATCGTTATATTAATTACTCAGGTGGTGGGCGGGTCCCGGGCGGCACCTTGGCGCATCCTTCACTCTCTCGCGGTTAAGGCAAGTATAATGACGGTTATAATAGATATTGCTGATTGGCATTGTGTGTTCATGATCGTGATGATGGCATGTTTGATAATGTTCATGGTTGCTAGAGTTGTGATTTACGTGTTAATCATGGATATCGATAATTTGTGAGTTCTATGTTGATGAGCTTTATGAATAGGATATTCATATGAAATATTGATGTGGATGCATGTTGTGATAATTTTGAGAGTTCTTACATATGCATCATGCTGAATTATTGAAGTCTTGGTCACGTGATGACCAAGCATCTCTTGAGTCCCGTCATGTTGATGACGGGCTAAAATCCCCATGCTTGAAGAGCATGGGCTTAAATCCCCATCGCGTGGCGTATGGGCAATAATCCTGTGCGGATGGTACAGGCATGGGTGTGCATCGACGGATCGCACTTTGCATTACCGATAAAATGCAAAAGGAAAGAGAAGGAAGAGAATTGTCTTTTGAGCATATTGCATACATGCATGTGTAAGATAGTTGATATGTGAAATTGAGAGGTTTAAATGCTGATTTACATGGTTGTTCATTGTTGATGCCTTTTATTATACTTGCTGAGTCATTGGGCTTACCTCTTGTTTTTGCTGTGTTTTTAGGTACTTCTTGCAAGAACGGCATACATGGGAGGGAGTAGGATTAAGCTAAGGATGCACTCACTACCACACATTCTTTAGAGATGATCATCATTAGTTCATACCTTAACAAAAGCAAACCGCTTAGGAATAATTTTGGTTATGCTTGAATGCATTGAACTATTTGTAATAATGAGGGTAGTAAATCTTGATTATGCTTACTTATGCTTTAGCTGAATAGATTCACTACGGTTGCCTGATGGATTTTAGATATTGAGATATTGATAATAAATTATGCATCTGACGGAACCTCCGGTATTCTTAGTTATACAAAGGAGGTTCTGCCGAATTTTTGTATGAAGTTTTAGTTTGTATATGTTTAAATTATTTTTTTAGTAGCATCCTAGGCCTTTGTTGGGCTGGGGTGTTACACCCGGTTTATGGATATTTCTATGCATCCAGCTATGGAGATAATGGAGACGACATTAACTAGGACCTAGCCCTAATCGGCTGCCTATGGCACATCATGGAGGCCACACTCTTTTGAAGACTTTCCGTTGCTATTATGTTTCCTTTCCGCTACTACTTTGAACTTTTGAACAACTTGGTGTCATGCATGGCGTAACGTATCAACGAAGGAAAGCTAAATCAGATTTGGCAAAAGCTTCTGTAATTCCAGCCGTCTAGGAGAGGGACTTGGAGAAGGACTCGGACGAAGAACGTGTGTCAGATGAGGAATAGTCAAGGAGGTTTAGATTAGTTACTATAACTAGTTCTCTCCTGTACGGGTGATTCCCTATATAAACATGTCATTGTTATTCTTATGAAATACAAGAAATAGTTCAACATCTTCTGCTTCTTCTTTTCGTTCTTCTTATTTCTGCTATCCTGTTCTCGCTGCGTATTCAACCACGGCGAATCACCAGTACAACTTGCGATCCAGGTCAGGGCGTGACAACTTAGTATCAGAGCATATGGCACACGATCAAACAACTATGGAGGCAATCTATGAACAGATCGCAAATTTGAAGCACACATGACGGCTCAGATGGATGAAGTCAAAGAACGTCTCGACCGACAAGAGGGTCGATTTGGCGATCTGGGGGATCGAATTTCCAACATGGAGAAACGATCTACAGGAGATGGATTGCTTCCCTTGCCGGGGCAGACCTAGGTGGCTGCACACCATACGGGAGGACCACAAGCACTGGACAAACTGCCTCGCTTCCACTGGCTTGAATTTCCTACATTCGAAGGGAAGGAAGACCCCCTCGGGTGGCTGCAAAAGTGTGAACAATTTTTTCGGGGCCAGAAGACGCCGGAAATTGATAAGGTATGGCTTGCATCTTACCATCTCGTTGGTGCTGCCCAACAATGGTATTTTCATCTCGAGCGAGATGAAGGCGAACCCAATTGGAGACTCTTCAAAGAATATATGAACTTGCGATTCGGACCATCTATTCGCCACAATCCCTTGGGTGAACTGAAGGAGTTAACTCAGACCAGCACGATGGCAGAATTTCAAGAAAAGTTCCTCGCAATCTTATGCCGAGCTGATCATCTCCAACCAAAACAACAAGTACAGCTGTTTACGCCAGGCCTTCGCGAACCAATTCGCACAAATGTTGAGTTGCAAAACCCAGCCAGCCTGCAAATGGCTATGGCCCTGGCTTGAGCTTACGAAAGACGAGCCCAGGCGACGGGCAGCAACACGACGATACCAGTCTCACGACCAGCAATACCACCAGCCAACGTCCTATCGGCAGTAGCACCTCCATCAAGCAACCCAGCCACCCTACAGACACCCATTAGCAAATTACCTGCGCTTCCAGCTCCGGCTAGCAGCACAGCTTCGACCGGAGTCTCAAATGCATCACGGCCTCGACGCACGATGCAACGTCGGTTTCTTACACCTGAAGAGATGGACCAACGTCGGGCAGCCGGCTTATGCTACAACTGTGAAGAAACATTTACACCTAATCACCGTTGCAAACGCTTATTTCTCTTGTTTGCTCCTAGCAGTGGCTCGGACAGTGGTGATGAGGCTGAGATCATGGAAGATGATGGTGCACCAGGTATATCTTTGTATGCTATAACCGGCATCCAGCCGCATTCAACCCAAACGATGCAGCTTTCCGTCCAAGTCGGCACAACCACATTGCTAGCATTACTGGACACAGGGTCAACTCATAACTTCATTACCCCTCAAGCAGCCAAGCAAGCAGGCATCTGCATCCAATTCCGTCCGGGAATATGAGTAACAGTTGCTAACGGGGAACAAATCTCTAGTGCAAGGAAGTGGAAGCCTTACCACTGATTATCAACCAGGAACGATTCTCCATTAGTTGCTACTCAATACCCTTGGAAGGATTTGATCTTGTCCTTGGTATCCAATGGCTTTGCACGCTCGGGCCGATCTTATGGGATTTTAACAAACTATCAATGTCCTTTCGACATGGTGATCATCAACTCACATGGCAGGGGATCGGCATTCCTTCCTCCAACCCAACCGATTACCACATGACGCAAAAGGACCTTCTGGACACACTTCTAGCCGAATACGAAGACTTGTTCGCAGCACCCACCAAACTACTTCCAAAGCGTGGTCGGGATCATCATATACATCTGCTACCAGGCACACCACCAGTCTCAGTCCGACCATATCGCTACCCCCAGTTGCTCAAAGATGAACTTGAAAAGCAGTGCGGCGAGATGCTTCGTCAAGTCAAAGATAAATTTCCCATCCCTGTGGTGGACGAATTATTGGATGAGCTACGCGGTGCGAAGTTCTTTACTAAACTGGGCTTACGATCAGGATATCACCAGGTATGCATGCATCCGGGGGACATTGAAAAAACAACTTTTCGTACCCACAAAGGACTTTTTGAATTTTTGGTCATGCCCTTCGGCTTAACAAATGCACCGGCAACCTTCCAAGCATTAATGAACAATATCCTTCGGCCGTTTCTACGACGTTTTGTCCTGGTTTTCTTTGACGGCATCTTGATTTACAGTAGATCTTGGTCCGAACATTTACACCACATTCGGGCCGTTCTACGCATACTGCGGCAACATCAGCTATTTCTCAAAAAGAGCAAGTGTCTTTTCGGCGAACCAAAGGTGGCTTATCTCGGTCACGTTATTTCAGAAGAGGGAATTGCAATGGATGCATCCAAGGTCCAAGCAGTGCGCACATGGCCAGAGCCCAAATCTATTCGCGCTCTACGTGGCTTCTTGGGGTTAGTAGGCTACTACCGAAAATTTATTCAAGGATTTGGCGCAATTTCCGAGCCACTAACACGTCTTCTTAAAAAGGAAGCATTCGCTTGGACGCCTAAGGCAAGCCGTGCCTTCTCGGTTTTAAAGGATGCTCTTTCATCTGTGCCGGTTTTGCAGCTACCAGATTTTCAGACTGACTTCGTGGTGGAATATGATGCTTCTGGCACTGGCATCGGAGCAGTCTTACATCAAGGGGGAGGGCCCATTGCCTACTTTAGCCGGCTCATGGCACTAAGACACACGCACCTGGCAGCTTACGAGCGCGAACTTATTGGTTTAGTGCAAGCCATTCGTCACTGGCGACCTTATTTATGGGGTCGTTCATTTGTGGTCCGAACTGACCACTATAGTCTCAAATTCTTATTGGATCAACGGTTATCAACAATTCCTCAACACCGTTGGGTCAGTAAATTGTTTGGCTACAATTTTTGGGTGGAATTTAAACTAGGACGCTTTAACGTCGTCGCCGACGCTCTTTCCAGGTGCTCTTCCGAGGACAACTCTTTATTTGCTATATCTGTTCCACAGTTTTCTCTTGGATGAACTTCGGTAGGAGGTCAGCATGAACCCTGAGCTGCTTGATCTCTAGTCCCAAATATCCAATGGCCACAAAGATAACCACTGGAGCATTGTTGATGGTTTAATCCTTCACAAAGGTCGGGTCTATGTTCCATTGTCTTCACCATCTCTCCAGAATTTGTTGCTCTCAGTACACAGCGTGGGACATGAGGGTGTCCAGAAAACGTTGCATCGCCTCAAATCAGACTTTTACGTTCCTCAAGCTCGGCATTTGGTTCAGGATTTAATTCGTGCCTGTTCGGTGTGTCAACGGAACAAGTCCGAGCAATTACATCCTGCAGGTCTTCTACAACCTTTGGTGGTTCCAACACGTATTTGGGATGATATCTCCATGGATTTTATTGAGGCATTGCCGCGAGTGCATGGCAAATCGGTGATTCTCACTATTGTCGACCGGTTCTCGAAATATGCTCATTTTATTCCACTAGCTCACCCATATACAGCTAGTTCGGTCACTCGTGTTTTCTTTGATGAGGTGGTTTGTCTCCATGGCATTCCATGCTCAATTGTCAGCGATCGTGATCCAGTCTTTACAAGCAATTTTTGGTCGGAATTGTTCCGTTTCTCGGGTACTAAACTACACCTCAGGTACTAAACTACACCTCAGTTCAGCATTCCATCCACAATCAGACGGTCAAACCGAGGCGACCAACAAGATAATTACTATGTATCTTCGTTGCCTAACTGGTGATAGACCGCGGCAATGGCTACGTTGTCTACCCTGGGCCGAGTACTGCTATAATACCTCATTTCAGACTTCTCTACGCGAGACGCCTTTTAAAGTTGTCTACGGCCGAGAACCACCTACATTGTGTTCTTATACTGTCCGAGATGCTCAAGTGCCAGCCGTGGACCACTTGTTGCATGAACGGGATCAACTCTTGGTTGATATTCGTAATCGGCTGCTTTTAGAACAACAGCATCACAAGCGTCATTATGATGCAAAACATAGAGACCTTACATTGGAGACATGACAGTGGGTTTGACTTCGCCTACACCATCGGCAAGCACTATCTTTGGTTGATACTGTCAATCGCAAGCTTGCTCCAAGATATTATGGACCTTACAAGATTATCGAAAAAATCGGGACTCCAAGATATTATGGACCTTACAAGATTATCGAAAAAATCGGGACTGTTGCTTATCGTTTACAATTACCAGGCAAGTCTCGGATTCATGATGTTGTCCATGTCAGCTTATTGAAACCATACCAGGGTGCTCCTCCCGCAACGCCTCCTATGTTACCGGAATTGCAATATGGTAGGGCTATTCCTACACCTCATCACATAGTCCGAAGTCGCTTCACCAAAGAATGCCGTGAGGTGTTGGTGCAGTGGGTAGGACTTCCTGCTTATGACGCTACTTGGGAAGCTTGGGATCAATTTCACAAGCAATATCCACACTTTCAGCTCGAGGACGAGCTGACTTTCGAGGATGGGAGAAATGTCATGCATGGCATAATGTATCAACGAAGGAAAGCTAAATCAGATTTGGCAACAGCTTCGGTAATTCCAGCCATCCAGGAGAGGGACTCGGAGAAGGACTCGGACGCAGAACGTGTCTCGGATGAGGAATAGTCAAGGAGGTTTAGATTAGTTACTATAACTAGTTCTCTCCTGTACGGGTGATTTCCTATATAAACATGTCATTGTTATTCTTATGAAATACAAGAAATAGTTCAACATCTTCTGCTTCTTCTTTTCGTTCTTCTTATTTCTGCTATCCTGTTCTCGCTGCGTATTCAACCACGGCAGATCACCAGTACAACTTGCGATCCAGGTCAGGGCGTGACACTTGGCATGTCAGCCTGTTCTGTAAACAAGGACCTTAAGACCCCTTTTTCATGTTTTGTAATAATATATGAGTATTGTTATGTATGTGTTGTATGGATGTGATATTCATCGATATCTGTACTGTGTGGGCTAGCTACTAATCATGAGACTAGCTCGGAACACACAGAAGGTCTAGATGAAAATCCGGGTCCCCACAGTAGCACATGTGTTACCGAAGCTGAAAGATCACACAAGTGCAGAACATATCCGATCTGATCCAAGAAAATCTAGACTACTAGGATTTGTTGGCTGTGCCCCGCGAGATTAGTAGATCGATCCCTCATGGGGACAGCAGAGGCAAAGGATTGGTGAAGACGGCTAGTGTTTGGGTATTTGGGATCTAGGCTGTCATACCATGTTAGGAAAATAGGGACTCCGTTGATGTATCGATTAACACTAATACTTTTAACAAGGAGATCAAGGAGGTACCGAATTTTGTATATAAATAATTGGACAAGCAACACATTTTCCTAGGCAGGTAGAGCACACACTACTGAAGTTTCTGTGGTGAATGAAACATGTACACAATCCATGGTACAAAAATTTCAGATTATACCGAATACATAAGGTTCCATGATTTAGTTATCTTTTGGGTTCATGAATCTTGAAGGCTTTTATCACTATTAGGAATTACGTAAAGCAGTATCCAACTATCCATTCGGGTGAAACAGCAAATGGAAAACACAAATATCAAACTGAAGGTGGCAAATTATAACTGGGAGTCTGGGATAAGCTAAGCGAAGCAACTAAAGCAATCAAATACGTCAAAATGCAGCATTTTCTTCTGTGATCAAAGTAAACAGCCAAAATGCTAAACCTGGAAGTCTTTCAAGAAACATCAATTCCTTTCCACACGTGAACTATGCTTTGATGATGTCTTGTTTCTCCACAAAATGATCTACAAGAAAACAAAGTGGTGTATGAATTAAATACATTTTTCTAAAGGCTATTCAGACTGAAAGACATAAAGTAATAACCAAACAACTAGATGGCCAAAAAACATGCTCCAGCAGTACGACATGGCAACTTCTGAACAATAGTTAATCATGAAAAACAGCTAAATGTTATAACTAATATAACAACAAAATAATGAAGTGAACAATCTCAAGAATGAAGGGGTAAAATCAAAACAATGAAACAAAATTTCATTTCGAATGACACCCAACAGGCCAACTTACATTTCACATGTCCACTAGGTCAGTGGGCTACAGAACTGAGTACAGGAAGTGCTTCTATACTCGGAAAGAGGAGAGCCTGAGTTTCCAAACAAATGCCAATTGGCAGGCTTGTCCATTGATTAATCATCAGTAACTGCATACACTTTTTGAAAATTTATAATTACTTTACTTCTCAGAACATAGAAACAAAGAAGTTGTCGTGTGCTTCGGGAATAGATCGAATAGGATATGAGTGGGAGGTGGGAGGCTTCGGCCTGGGCTTGCACCCGAGAGCGCATTAGTAACTGCATATATTTTTTGAATTTTTATAATTACTTTACTTGTGAGAACATATAAACAAAGAAGTTGTCGTGTGCTTGGGGAATAGATCGAATAGGATATGAGTCAGAGGTGGGAGGCTTCGGCCCGGGCTAGCACCCGAGAGCTGTGGTGATGAGGGGGAGTGCGCATGGGCAGGGAGGGGGCGGCATGCGCCTAGTGGCCGGGAGGACGGCAGGGGTGAAGGAGATTAGAAATATTAATCTTGCTTGCTTTATTCCTTCCTCTTCTCCCTTTAAATAGAGACTTACAAATAAAGAGATCGTAAAGATCTCAATCTAATCTTTAAAGAGATTGGAAGGATCTCAATCTAATCTTTAAAGAGATCGGAAAGATCTCACTCTAATCTTTCTAAACAAGTCTGATCTTAAGGATCGTAATCAAATTACTCTAACTTGCAAGCAAATAAAGAGTGTTTGCGGGACCTAGGCTGTCGCCGGTTGGACCGGGCCCATGCGGCGCCTAGGATGCTGCCGGTTGGGCTGGGCCCTTGTATTCGGCAGTAAACTCCGCCCTACATGACATTCCCCCTCCCCTCGGCCAACAGCTCGTCCTCGAGCTGAAACTACAGATAGTGGTGCTGAAAATTGGCGAGGTCCTCCCAAGAAGTTGCCGACGCCGGTTGTCTCTGCCACTGAATCAGAACTTGACAGACACCATGGTAGAGACGTACATGAAGGGCCTTATCCGGTGTCAGAAGCACCTTGCCATGAAGCAGGACAAGGAGATCCGGCGGCTGTTCCGGTGGGTTCTCATAATACTTCTTGACAAGACCCACATGGAAGACATCATGAATACGAGCACTAGCAGGTAGCAAAAGACGATAGGCAACGGAGACAATCTTGGCGATGATACAGTATGGTCAGTAATACTTGGGAGCAAGCTCGCCCTTGGGAACAGCACCTAAAGAGACGGCCGACTAGTCATACCCAGTCCCCAACGTCAAAGGTGAGCTTGGTGGAGACATTGCTGGACATCTGCAAGGAAATCATCACGAGCCCGTAGAGTGGCATCGACGACCACGTTGCGCGTGTCGATGTCTACATACGTGTGGATAGGAGGAGCACGTCCACAGACGACATGAAACAGCGTATCCTTGAGAGCGGTATGGAAGGATGTATTGTAGCAATATTCGCCCAAGGCAACCAACGAACCCACTGCCGTGGCCAGTCAACCGTCATGCAACATAAGTACATGGCGATGACTTTGTTGACGGCTTCTAATTGACCATCAGATTGTGGATGAAAAGCGAAACTCATGTGTAACTTGGAACCGGAGGCTTGAAATAGTTCCCACCAAAATGTCGAAGTGAATACGAGATCCCAATCTGAGACAATGGAAGCAGGTACACCATGGAGGCGGACAATGTCGGAGAAAACATGTGTGCCACAGATTCTATCGAGTATGGATGCGCCAATGGGATGAAATGGGCATACTTGGAGAAGCGGTCGATGACTGTCAGGATGACGAACTTGCTGCCCACTCGAGGAAGGCCCTTGATGAAGTCCATGGCAATGTCTTCCCAAACCTGCGAGGGAATAGGCAAGGATTGAAGTAGCCCCGCGGGATGTAAGTGCTCCGTCTTGTTGCGTTGACAGGTGACACAGGCCCAAACATAGTCCTGGATCACTGACTGGGCCTGTGGCATGTGGAAATCACAGCGTAGTTAGTGCAATGTCTTTTGGATGTCCTCATGGGCGACATCATGGATGGTGGAGAGGATATCCCTGAGAAGGGAAAATGTCGGTGGGATGTAGATGTGCCGGTTGAACATCACCAACCTGTCCACCACCGTCCAGGGAGCGCCGAGGTCGCCGTTGCTGATCTGGTCGCGGAGAGCCGCCAAGGTCAGGGCAAAGGCGGCTACCGAGCGTACGACGTCGAAGAGGTCGTAGTGTGGCGCCGATATGGCATAGGAGGTGGCCACGTCATCATGGCGGGAAAGCGCGTCAGCGACCGTATTGAGCCGCCCCCGGCGATATTCGACGGAAATATCAAACCCAAGTAGCTTGCTGACCCAATGATGTTGAGGGATGGTTGCGAGGCGTTGATCCAGCAAAAACTTCAGACTGTAATGATCCGTGCGAACAAGGAACAGGCGCCCCCAAAGATGGGCGCTAGTGCCGCATGGCATGTGGCACTAAACCAAGCCAATAAGCTCGTGTTTGTAGGCAGCCAACGAGTGATGGCGGGCAGCAAAGGGCCGACTGAAAAATGCAATAGTGTCGCTGCTTGGTGTAGTACGGCACCGAGTCCCGTCCCGAGGCATCGCACTCCACAATGAACTATACGGAAAAATCTAGGAGTTGGAGGATGGGTGCGGTAGTGAGGGCCAACTTGAAGGCGTCAAAAGCGGTCTGCGCCACCGGTGACCATGCGAAGCTGTCCTTGAGAAGGGTTGTGAGGGGCGCCGTGATGGTGCCGTAAGCCTTGACAAACTTGTGATAGTACCCAGTGAGGCCAAGGAAACCACTGAACGCTCGAGTCGTCGTGGGTGTCGGCCAGTCCATGACCGCTTGCACCTTCTTGTTGTCCATAGCGACCCCTGCAGCCGAGATGACGCGTCCTAGATAGGACACGGTCGGCTCGCCGAAGGAGCATTTGTTGCACTCGAGGAAGAGATGGTGTCAGCGAAGAACATCAAGAACGGCCCAAAGATGCCGAAGGTGCGCAAACCACGAAGTGTTGTAGATCAAAATATCGTCAAAGAAAACGAGCACAAATTGACGAAGGAAGGGTTGTACGACGTCGTTCATCAAGGCTTGAAACGTGGCCGGCGCATTTGTCAAACCAAAAGGCATGACGAGGAACTCGAATAGGCCATCGTGGGTGCGGAACGTCGTCCTTTCGATGTCCGGTGGATGCATCCGGACATGATGATAGCCGAAACGAAGATCAAGCTTGGTGAAGTATTGAGCGCCTTGAAGTTCGCTAAGGAGCTCGTCCACCACAAGTATCGAGAGCTTGTCCTTTACCGTCTTGTTATTAAGGGCATGGTAGTCGATGCAAAAGTGCCATGATTTGTCATGTTTCTGCACCAACAGGACGAGTGAGAAGGCGGACATGTTGCGACGAATGAGGCCTTGACCCTCCATAAGCTTGCATTGATGCTCAATTTCGTCCTTCTAGGTTACCGGGTAGCGGTAGGGCCGAACGGCCACCGGTGCTGTCCCCGGGAGGAGATGGATGCAGTGGTGGTGCGTACGTGTGGGTGGCAATCCCAACGGTTCGGCGAAGACATCGTCGAATTCCCGGATAAGCTCATCCAAGAGTTCCCAGCCTTCGCACGCATGTAATGTAAGGTTGTGTCTTGTGTCGGACGCCACTCCACTGTACATTGTGGTCGTGTCGCCAAAACGCCATGGTGAGGAGCCCGAAATCCCAGAGGATGGGACCCAAAGTGGCAAGCCATTGTGTGTGTCATACCCGCCCAAGGGAATCACAAACAAGTCGACGACGAAAGATTCGTTGTCGATGGTGATCATGGCGTTGTGGCAAACTCCAGCGCAGGCCACCCACTCACCGTTTGCCACAGCGACATGAAGGTTATAGCGTGGCGCAAAGGAGAGGCCAGCCCGTTTAGCAGCCTCGGCTGACACAAAGTTGTGGGTCGACTCGGAGTCGAGTAGTGCGACGAAGCTTGCATCGCCAAGCCGAAGTTCAATCTGCATCGTCTTGCTGGTGCACACCCTAGAAATTGCAAGTAAGGAAATTTGAGGCTTCGATTCCTCGGTTGTCTCAAAGTCGTCAATGGCATAGTCAATCTCCGGGAGAAACATGTTCTTGCATGTGTGAAATCGGGAGAACTTCTCATCACAGTTGTAGCCGAGACCCAAGCGTTTGCGTTCTTCCATCGCCGACACCGTGAGGCAGCGGATGAACCGGCCGACCGTGGGAGTGATCGGCCGTGCGGCCATCAGCGCGGGTCGGGGCGCACCAGTGGAGGGCACGCCAATCGGACCGGGACTACCGCCAGTCGAACCGGGCCACTTCCAAGTTGTGGGGGCATTGAAGCTCGACATCGATGCGCAATGGATCGCCGAGCCCCATGGTGAATAATTGAATCTGCTGCAATGCCGAGAGGCAGCCGACATGATTGAAGTAAGGCCAAGAACATGTCCTGGTAATCAGCCAATGTGCCTATACGCCAGCATGATGCCAGTTCCCCTAGGGGATTGTTGTGCAGGGGCCGCCCGAAGCGGAGGTTGACAAGCTCGGTGAAGCATCGCCAAGTCGGTGTTCGGCCATCACACTCCAGCCAGCAATACCATTGCTGGGCACTGTCAATGAGGTGGCATGCGGCAAGCCATACCTTTTCCTCCTCCAAGGTCCGTTGTCCGCGAAAAAATTGCTCACACCGGTTGAGCCGGCAGATCACTTTTGCCGTTGAAGGTCGAGAAATCTAGCTTGTAGTAACGAGGAGGACGCTCGTTAGAAGCCGCTAGTGGTGGCTCCTTTGGAGCCCTGAGAAGACCACTGTCCATGGCGGTGACAACCTGCCCGCTCTCGAGACGGGTAATGGCTTGCTGTTGTGTGTGCTGCGCCACCTCCAAGTTATGTAGCTTGGCTTCAATGGTGTCGAGTTTCACATCTGCGCCAAGATCTCAGCAAGCTGTGTAGACATAGCATCGCCATTGCCCGCTATGATGGGAGGGCAGCGCCTGAATCTGATACCAAGTTGTCGCGTGCTTCGGGAATAGATCGAATAGGATATGAGTGGGGGTGGGAAACTTCGGCCCGGGCTTGTGCCCAAGAGCCGTGGTGAGGAAGGGGGAGTGCGCACGGGCAGGGAGAGGGCGGCGTGCGCCTAGTGGCCGGGAGGACGGCAGGGGTGGAAGAGATTAGAAATATTAATCTTGCTTGCTTTATTCCTTCCTCTTCTCCCTTTAAATAGAGAAACTTATAAATAAAGAGACCGTAAAGATCCCAATCTGATCTTTAAAGAGATCGGATGGATCTCAATCTAATCTTTAAAGAGATCGGAAGGATCTCGATCTAATCTTTCTAAACAAGTCTGATCTTAAGGATTGTAATCAAATTACTCTAACTTGCAAGCAAAGAAAGAGTGTTTGCGGGACCTAGGCTGCCGCCGGTTGGACCGGGCCCATGCGGCGTCTAGGCTGCCGTCGGTTGGGCCAGGCCCTTGTGGCACCGGCGGTAAACCTGGCCCCACATGACAGACGCACTGCTCCCATAGTAATTAAATAATTTTTTTTTCATCTAGTTAGCTGAAGTGTAAACAACTTTTTTGCACAGGTCCTCGTAATGGAGAAATACAATATAGCATATGAAACACTACAGAATCTAAAACATCATATCAATTGGATAACACTTGAAAACATAAAATAATTAACATAAGTGAAACATGTAACTATAAAATTCAAGACTCAAGCCACTAGTCATGACTAGTGGATAATTTTTTAAAAAGTTAGCAGAATATCCATGAAATGCACAGCCCTTAAAAAAAGGAAGAAAAAAGGTTGCTTACTTTTCTATTGCTATGTTTTCTCTTGTGGTACGCGAATATGCAATAATACCATAATTTGAAGCCATCGAGAAAACGAATTCACCATGCAGTGTACGACATAAGACTCCTTGAAGTTCTCCTGGACACTCCTTTGGTCTTCCTCACAAGGAATATTCTAAAAAGATTCAAATACTTAAATGGATTCCATAAGAACCTACCAACAGCAATTAGTTCATTTGACCATCCCTAACTTGAAAAGTAGCTGTTTCCATTCAATTGGCAATGATACTGCCATAGCGATCACCAATACCGGACAAGTGCTTCATCTAATGGAAATTGAAGGAACAGGAACCAAATGATATAATTGACCGATCGTTACCTCACAAAATGAAGTTCTTTAGTCTTGCATTCATCCACATTATTTTACATATAAGTGATGGTTACCAGAGTTTACATAGTAATCTAAGATTATGATGCAATGATTGAGTATACCAGTATCTATGTGCATTCCCCTACCAATATATCTATGGCATTATTCAACTTTGAATCTTAAATTGGTCCCATCCTTTTGGGCTTATACAACCATCTTGAGTAATGACACTAAACTTCATTTGCTTAATTTAAAGTGACTATGCAAGTGTGTTGTCAAGAAGGTTAATGAAGAAACGTAGTACTGTAAAGTTCAAGAGTTAATATAGGCTTGCTGCTAATATTTCTAGCTGTAACTAATATTTCCAAATGAAACACCTTACTAAAAATAATGATAGAACAATACTCATAAATGAAGCGTCAATTGAAAAAAGCAGCAAAAATATTCTGACCATTAGTTTTCCAAAAAATACAAGAAACTCAAAAAAGGGTTTGCCATGGAAATGAAGATAAGCAATTCCCCATGAGTTTCTGAACCAAGATGAGCATCTTCCATGTGCTTAATTCATCCCCAACGAGTAACGAGCATAGTCATGTAAGACACAATTAATCTAAGAAATTTATTCTGATGAAACAACCAGCAAATTTTCATCTCCTCAGTAATTTCCCTGATAGTACTCCCTCAGGTATGTATCGCATCATCGGTAACTCCACTGAGGGTTGTTGGTCTCCAGGAGACGGCCAAAAGTTACTAATGCGTCATAAAATTTGCGGATCTTGAGATATCCCCTTATAGCAGAAACATCCGACTCTCTGAAGTTGGCCTTTTCTATAACTAGTTCAATAGCACTAATGAGGTAATCATCCATACCCAGATTCAATAGACCTTCAGCTAGCATGCGGAAGGATGAAAACTCTGGCAAGAAACCCTTGTCTACCATGTCCACCAAGAAATCAAAAGCTTCTTTAATAGGCCCTCCACCACGACAGAGTCCACGAAAAACAATCTTGTATGTGAAAGCATCAGGAGGCTCACCAACTTCTGTCATCTCCCTGAAAAGACTCAGGGCATCTCTGGCATTATTCCGTCTAAATAGAGACTGAATCACAGGGTTGTAAGCTTTTGGAGTAGGCCTCATCCTTTTCATTCGCATACCTCTGAGAAGCTTCAAAGCAACTTGAGTCCTACCAGCCTTGCATAGACCGTTAATGAGTGTTCCATATGTAACAACATCAACTTCAAATCCATTTGCAGTCATAGTTTGTAAAATATCAGCAGCTTTCTTGATGTTGCCTTGCTTGCAATAATGAGTTAGAATAGAATTGTAAGTGATATTATTAGGTTGCAATCCTTCACTTATCATTTGTTCAATAAGTTCTGTTGCATCATCAATCCTTTTGGTCTTGCATAAGCCATCAATAAGAGTATTGAATGTGATCGCATTCCTTGAAATACCTTGTAGATCCATTTGATCAAAAACCTCTTCTGCTTCTTCTATTCTGAGTTTCTTGCATAACCCATCAATTATAGTGTTATATGTAACTGTACTCTGAGGACAACCATTAGCTTCCATCTCCTTCAACAAATCCAAAGCTTTCCTAAGCTTCCCCAATGAGCAAAGGTTGTCAATCAATATATTGTATGTAACTTCATCAGGGGTGCATCCACTGCTCTTCATTTCTTCAAACAATCGAACAGCAAGATGGGGATCTCCTACCTTGCAAAGGGCATTAATCAAAATATTGAAAGTATAAACATCTGGAGAGAGTCCCCTCACCGTTAGCTCACGTGCAAGGTCCAAGGCTTCCTCAAGCCGATTCTCTGTGCATAAGGCAATAATGAGAGTATTGAATGTGGTAGTGTCAGGCAGACAATTCCTATCCACCATTTGATTCAAAATTCCTTTAGCCTCTTCAAGTTCTCCATTTTTACACAGGCAATTTACAACAGTACTGTAGGTGAAAACATCTGGATCATGGCCCTCCTGAAGCATCAGGTCCATGACTTTCAGGGCATGTCCGACATGCCCGTTTTGGCACATACCATAAACAAAAGTATTAAATGTGACCTGGTCAGGTTCAAATCCATCTGCAATCTCTTTCTGTATATAGCTGAGAGCATCTTGTACTCTTCCCAGCTTGCAGTACCCATTAATTAAAACATTAACTGTTACCCTTGTCGGTGAGCATCCCATTTCCAACATTCTCGCCTTCACCCTCAGCGCAGCCTCGATGCTCCCCTCCTCAACAAACCCTTGCATCAATGTAGTGACTGTCGTCTCATCAGGCGCCACACCATGGCCAGACATCTCCTCCACCATCAAAACAGCAGTCCTGACCTGATGGGCTCGACACAGTGCCTTGATCAGTGTGTTAAAAGTGACAACATCGGGTTTGATCCCCCGAGTAATCATTTCCGTATACACCAACTCCAGGAGCTTTATTTTACTCCCCTCCACAAGAGCATTGAGAAGGTGATTGTACACCACCGTGTTTGCCTGAATGCCAAACAGGTCAAGTTGATTAAGAACCAAGTCGACGGCATCATCAAAAAGCTGCAAGCGCGCATAGCTCTCTACGAAAGACTGCACCACGCCCATTTTAACCTTATGCCCTTCCTGCCGCATCTCCCTCACAAGCACCTTCATCAGGTCGAACGCGCCGGCCGTCCCGAGCTTCCGGATGATCTCCTCGTATACGTCGCAGCCCGGGGCGAAGTCGTCCCGCGCGAGTGCCGAGTTCAGCATTCGGAGCGCCGCCTCGGGGTCCGTCTGCTCGCGCAGGGCGGTTAAGAGTCGTTCTTGGTCGGATGCGGTGGACGCCCGGAGGAACGCGAACCGGTGGCGCCGCCACCGCGGTAGCCGCGTAGGAAGCCCGTCAATGCACGGGCACGCCGACGCCTGCGGCGACGCGCGGGGGTAGGAGGCTAGGATCGACGCGAAGGCCATTGCGGCAATATCGCAAGCATTTGGTGAGCGCAAGGAGCAGCAATGAATACCGAGGCAGCAGCTGTCGAAGCAATTCCGCGAATAGGTGGTGCGCAAGAGGACTAAGTGGTTGTCGCGAGAAGCTAAGAAGGTGGATTGAAGCGGATGAGGAGGAGTTGCAGGATTGCAGCTGCAGGCGGACTGAGGAAGAATGAGGGGGCACTGTGACCGTGGAGACGAAGAAGGCGAAGGGGATAGGGTAGAAGGAATATTTGCCCGTGAGCCCCTGTGTTTTGTATTATTTTGTTCTGCAAGCTAAAAAAGCGTAAGGCTAAAGATAAAGTATTTTTTTTTTAAGAAACCGGCGTTTAATCAACCAATCAAGATTAGAAAAATAATGGATATCAGATGTGAGAGAAAATTCTAGATTCAAAGCTTTATTGGTAATTTTTTTTTCGGATGTCACACAATGCTTGTCTATTTGTTGGGCTAATAGATAGTTTACATGGATAAATTTGATATGATTCACAATCCTAGGAGCATATGAAAACTACTGTTTCGTAACATTTCCGTTGAGCGTCTGCCTCGACATGCATGTCCTGTTAAAAACTCAAAAACAAAAAAACAAGTGGGAAATGGAATGCAGAAAAGAAATGTTCTAAATCGCGATTATCATAATGAAAAACTGTCGTGAATAGCAAACTCTATTGCGGAGGCTACCCCTACATCGTGGTCTTAATGAAAATATGTTAATTGTATTGATTTCCATGTTACGCAGCGAAGAAGGTGGAGACGAAACCGAAATAGAAATGGAAACATGAGAGTCGGAAAAAATTAGAAAAGAGATCGACTTAACAAGATAATCTAAGCTGGCAATAAGGGAACGAGGGTACTAAGGTCGGGACCCATCGAAGGTGACATCCCGGGAGATCCTCATCCAACAAGTAACAAGGTCGCAACAACGATAACCCTTATGCTAAAGGTTGTAGTCAAGAAAAACACACTCAACTGACTGAGTAGTTAGTTTGATGCGCTCACAAGGTGGAAGAAGGACGAAGCTGACACAGCAGAAACAACGAAGGTGACCGTACTCTAGACCCGACCGTAGAGACACTCGGTAGGAGTAAAGCCCTGAAGAGCAGTGGAAGGCTGCATTTGATGATCAAAGCAGCAATGGAGACAGCCTTAGCCTAGAAGTGAGGTGGAACATAAGAGGCAAGCATGAAAGTACGAGCTGTTTGAAGCAAGTGATAATGCTTATGCTTAGAGATGTCGTTCTGAGCATGAGCACTAGGGAAGAGTACCCTGTTCAATGAGAAAGTGACGCAAAGCAGCAGATAGGTATTCCCCATCAATGTCAGCACGAAATACACGAATGGTCGAATCAAACTGAGTACGAACAATAGTGACGAACATATGATAAATAGAGAGAACCTGACTACGAGAGGACATGAGGTAGATCCAAATACGACGAGAATAATCATCAATAAAAGATCACATAGTATCGATAACCCTATTTCAAAACGAAGGGAGCCGGACCCCAAACATCAGAGTGAATGAGATCAAAAGGACGAGCAAAAACAGAGTCACTAGAGGAATAGGGGAGCTACAACTGCTTGCATGCTTGCAACCAATACAAGGTAAAAAGGTGTCACCATAAACAGACCCAAGAAGACCACGACCTACTAGAGACGACAAACATGATCCACGTAAATTGATGCAACAATGGGTGTCCCGATCTTTCGATGAGATGGATAATTTGATTTGGTGGAGATGACTCTCACGATTCGGCTACCAATCGCACACGACCAATATGCCCGCAAGCGCTGAACTAACTCCGTGATTGTTATCGATCTTGCTAGAAGCACGATCGACCTAACCACGAAGGTCTATTTCTATATGCAATCGAAGAACAAGTAAAAACACGATAAATAAGCAATTTGAAATTGTGAATAGGAAATAGTTTCGTATTGATAAGTGGGGTTCCGAAGACAATGTCGTTGTTGATCTTGTCGAACAAGAGGACAAAGTATAAAGTAGCAAAGCTAAACTTCAATATAACAAAACCCAATTTTGCTAAAGGACGGTGACTCCTATATGAGGAGTGCGGCCAGGAGGTGGAAACCCTAGGGGGTACTGTTAATGGTACTATTCATTTGTGAACAGTCTGGGCCTGGAGTGGTCGGCCACCATATGGGCCAAGTCGTCGGCCAATACATTACATAGTCCGTGAGTCAATAATAGGTGATGCAACACCATGGTATGTAGAAGTAGCTCAGCCCAATTGGAGTATATGGAATTGATGTAGCCGAAAGTCCAACTGAAAAAGATGTGGTTGCAGTAGATGATGCAGTGCAGCGTGTCGAAATAGCGGTTGCATCCTTAGAGTTGATGTCCTCATCATAAATGACCCAAACGATAGTGCCACTGAGCAAAGGAAGCTGTAACACCCCAGCTCAACTCTGAGCCTAGGATGCCACTAAACTAACTCAACAAAACAATTCACTTCTATCCACTATCAATAAATAGCAAGTTATCAACATCTAACTAGCTAGTATTAATCAAAACTATTTTGAATAACAAGATTCTAAACATAAACCTTGTTTTAATCATCAATTTTGCAGAACCATAAGAATATATCAGGATTCTTCAAGTTTATTTTTGAATGAAAGACTAATCAAATCATTAGAAATATTCTAGCATGTAAGAGTAAATAAATCAAGATCTAAAATGTTAAAGCATAACAGTAACGTCCACAAGACATATTTGACTAAACCAATTACAAAACTCAGTCATCACGAAGGATGAACACAGTTTGAGAATAAAAGTAATAGTAGGATTATTTGAGTTTAATTAAATGAGCTATTTTATTTTCTATGGGTCATCATGAGTGAAGTGCACAAAAACTACCCTTTCCTATGCATGTCGTTGCCTTGAGAAGTACCTAAAAGGAACATCAACAACAAGCATGAGTCCATGACTCTGCAAAATACAATAGTGTAATGGACAAAATATCATGAATGGGTAATGAAGATAACAAATCCTCATATAAACATCAGCAAGGAATCTATAATTGAATCTCTTATACTTTCATGCAATGCAGATGACAAGAATGCAATTTTCTTCCTTCTTTGCAATTACCGGTAATGCGGAGTAGTACATCCGTCGATGCATACTCAAGCTTGTGTCCTCAGACACAGGGACCTCAAGCCCACACTCCAAGAGTGTGGGGACCTCATGTTCGTCCAATATATGATGGGGATCTCATGCCCGTCCAATGCATGACGATGACCTCAAAAGAATCAATTCTTGGCTACCACGTAGTCCAAGATTCAAGAATGAATGCCATGATGCAAATGAACTTAATATTCTCAACCCATCATGAGAGAAAACATCCAGTAATAAAATCATAGATAAAATTCTATACAATTAAACCATGGTAATAATCATGAATTTAGCTCCACAATTACTCTACACTGCTTGCACTTGCCTCAACCATGAGACGAATGACGACGAAAAGATGACTTTATCCTCGGTTCTCACCACCACCTGGCAATAGTAAAGCATACTAAGAAAACCATTCAATTGCACATAGCACAACAATAAAACTAAACGAACTCACTCGTTCTTATTCGCAACCCGAAACAATATCATTACATTGCCAAGTCCCAGTCTGTCCAAAACAGACATCCACCTCAGGAAAACTATAACTTTTGATTTAAAGCTCTAAAAATCATGAATCTAAGTTATTTGGAATCTACACATACATACCCACAAATACTCAGGTGACTGGAAGTTCAAATTAATTCATCTAAACCCTTGTTTTTATCTTCGAATACAGTTCTATCATCCTTGATACTATCGACTTAGAAATTACATATCTTTTAATTGGTACAACCAAACACAATGATCTAAGTCATTATAGAATCTATAGAGAACTAGCGTCCATAATAAATTTATTATAATTTTTCTATTGTGTAACAAAAGTTGCTAACAGAGCAATCTTTCCCGACTGTCCCCGATAGAGGGACAGAATTGCAACAAACAATTCAAAATTCCGTAACTTTTGTTCTACTTGTCCAAAAAATATGAACTTAGACTCTCTGGAATCATTATTAAGTTATCTATCTAAGTCATGCAGACCAAAAGTCAAAATTCATCAGTTTCTAAACCTTAATATGCAAAACCATGTTCGCTGCCCGAATCCCAGGGACTAAATAGGCACTCAGATTGCAAAAATCGTAACTAAATATCTATCCATAAAAAAATTACGATCCAAGACTTTCTAGAAAGCTATCGCATTACCCACATAACTCTAGGAGACCCTAATCCCTGATTTCGGTTGGAACTAATTCAAACTCACGGATCATCAAAACTGCAGAAATACTGATCTACAACAGTAGGGTACTAATAGGACTTTCGGTGACAAATCACATATAAAAGAATTGCAATAACTAATGGGGAGCACAAATTTACCCAAGAATTCTTCGCTGGACTTCGCTGAAGCCCTCGTGAAGATCCCCCTTCTTCTACCTCTTCCTTTTCCTCTCTTCCTCTTCTTCTTCCTTCCTCTCCTTCCTTTCTCCTCTTCTCCTCCTCTTGGCAGAGCAAACAGGAAGGGGTCATATAGTACCCACGTGCTCTGATGCAAGACAAGATCAGAAAGGTGTTGCTAGGGTTTTGGGGAAGGGGCACCCCCCTCTTGACTCCACTAAATGGCTGGCCCACTTGGCTAGGACGCCTTGGGTCGAAAGCCCAATGTCCAATCCTCCCACAAAACCTGAATTTATTCTTTTAATTCCCTTTCTAAACATTATTGTATTCACTAATGAATAATCGGGATATTACAGAAGCAGTAGAGGATGCAACATAACAGAGGTTGAGGTAGTGGTTGACAGGCTGGTAGAGACAGCGAAAGAAAGGTGTAGCCAGTCGAGCTCCCAAAGACACTGTAAATCATTGCGCCGAGGACCAGCACCAAGCAAAGTCCTTGTGCGATAGTCCTGGACACAACAAGAGTCAGACTTAGAATAACACGACAAGCGTGATCAGTGATCTAATCGGCCAACATAAGCTGCATAGTAAGCTTGGAAACATGAGAGACTCTAGAAACATCAAAGGAAGAAGTGGAAAGGATGCCTCGGCCCGCAACAAGAAGAGAGGTACCATCTGCAGTCTAAACAATGGAAGAAAGAGCTATGGGACTCACAGATGTGAGGTGAGTAGAATCTGGTGTCATGTGAAAAGAAGCACCAGAGTGATGAGGCCCTAGGTGCATCTATTATGGTGGTAAATATCCCTAAGTTGCAAGTGTGTGCTAAACCTCAAGTTAAGCCTATTTTGCATCAAAGGAGAAAGAAACAAGAACTAGGTTCGGCCAAGAGCGAGGAGAGAGAGGTAGGCCGAAGGGGGAGCTTGGGCGGACATGGGAAGACACAAGGACCGAGGGCTTCACATGTTGGAAAGTTTGCAAGAGAATTCGGCCAAGAAAAGTCAAAGGAGCCAAATTCCTGAAGTTTTTAAAATAAAAAGAACCATTTGATTTTGTTGAGAGTTCAAAACTTAACTTGAGATTTTAAAATAGTTTTAATTGACTAAACCAAACTTCAACTAAATCAGTTCGGTTTCTTCTGGGGTTTGTTGGAGTTTTCCTTCCTCCCTCTTTTTGGCTCTGTGTGCCTTTGAGCTTGGCTTCGCCTTTCCAGGACCTCTTCTGTGTCTGGACCTCTCCCTCGGTCCAGACCTCCTTTGTGTTGGACCTTCCCTTGCTCGGACCCCTTTGTTGGTCTAAGTCCTCCCTTTTGAGTTTAGACCAGCGTGGGTTTGTGTTTCAAACCTCCTTGATCTCTGGACCTTTCCTTGAATCTTTTGTTTGGACTTCCCTCAGTCCAGACCTCCTCTTTGTTGGTTTGAATCTCTTTCTGTTTAGACATCTCTTTGGTCTAAACCCTTTTATCTGTCTAGATCTCCTTTGATCTAGACCTCTTTCTCTGTTTTGGACCTCCCCGTGGACCTCTCAGCGTTTATTTGAACTCCCTGAGTTCATTTGGATGTCCCTGAAATCCTTTTGGACCTCCCCGTGCCCTTATGGATCTCCTTGTGTCCATAAGGAGCTCCTTTTGACCTCCCCCTTGTTTAGATCTGACCGTTAGGACCTCCCTTTGGAGATCTTAACCGCTCAGACCTCCCCCTTTGTTAGATCTGACCGTTAGGACCTCCCTTTTGGAGATCTTAACCACTCAAACCTCTCCCTTGTTAGATCTGACCGTTAGGACCTCCCCTTTGAAGATCTTAAGCACTCAAACCTCCCCCTTGTTAGATCTGACCATTAGGACCTCCCCTTTAGAGATCTTAACCGTTCAGACCTCCTCCTTGTTTAGATCTGACCGTTAGGACCTCCCCTCTGGAGATCTTAACCGTTCAGACCTCCCCCCTTGTTTAGATCTTACAGTTAGGACCTCCCCTTTGGAGATTTTAACCGTTTAGACCTCCCCCTTGTTAGATCTGACCGTTAGGACCTCCTCTTTGGAGATCTTAGTCGTTTAGACCTCTTTTGTTGAGATCTTGACCATTAAGATCTTGTTTTGGAGATTTAACCGTCAGGACCTCCCCATGCTTTAGATCTTGACCATCGGACCTCTTGTGAGTCTGCGAGCAGGTCCTTTGGACCTCCTGTCCTCAGGACCTCCTCATGGTTATTGTGCCTTTTGGTCCTCCTCGAGCACCTCCTCTTTGTGTTTAGACCTCCTTGCTGGTCTAGACCTCCTCTTCGGGTTTGGACCCCCTGTTGTTTTGGACCTCCTGTCCAGGACCTCCTTTCAGTGTTTTGGACCTCCTCGCAGGACCTCCTCTTTGGACCTCTCCCTTGGACCTCCTCCTTGGGTCTCCCTTCAGCGACCCCCTTTGATCGGGTCTCAGATGTTCGAGTTTGACTGGCCCCGCTTGCCAGTCTAGCTCCCTTTTCTCTTTTCCTCCACCTCAGAAGTCTCTTGCGCATTTAATGGTTGTTGTATCACATTAAATACGGTCCCATCTGAGGTACTTTGTTTATCCTTTTGAGGGCATGCCTTGTATTATCCTTGTCCTAACCTTCCCGATCATTGACACGTGTGCCCAAGCCTCCTTTGTGCTGCTCCGCCACCTTTGGCTATAAGTAGCCTGTGGGTGCCTCCCTTTGCCACCCTTTTTACTCATTCCTAGCTTCTTTGCTCTCACCCAAGCTTTCATTGTGCATGAGACCTCTCCGGGAGCTCTTCGTAGCTGTTCCAGCACCTCCTCTTCATCTAGAAGTTCACCCTCCTTGGGTTAGGCCTCCCTTCGTTGGACGTCCCTCTTTGGGGACCTCCTTTTCCTTCGGTTTTTGGCTGAGTTCCTTTCGGTTTCTTTTTGGAGTTGCTTTGTTTATTGGTTTTCCTTTGCGATCGTGTAGATTCCGCTTGCTTGAGGAGCTCGAAGATCCTCGCACCTTTTGAAGCTCGTGACTCGCCACTAAAGGCAAGTCGTGGTCCTTGATCATTTTGAACCTATCTTTACAAAAAGTACTTTGTTTTGTTATAAACCTGCATTGGCTATTTGTATAAAGGCTGGTTTGGGCTCTAGTTAAATACCTACCTATTTTATGCCTCCTTGTTTACTTGGCAATCCACATGTTGACATGATCCCTTGGACACCTTAGAATGGGTAATTTAGTTGGTTTCTTATTGATTTTGCCAACATGGGTATCATACTTGCCTAGCCATACTCTAGTAGACGCTGATCTCTTCATGAATCAATATTGCTAAACTTGACTAATCGAATTATGGAACTTGGTTGGTGCCACTAATAAGCAACTGTGGTTGGTGCCACAGGTTGTGTTGTTTGTGGTGCGAGACCACTTTGTTAAAACATGTTGTGCTAAGACCAGGGTGGTCTTTGGCCAAGGTGAAACCCCAAAACTGTTTTATGCTCGGGCAAGTTGGCAAGATGCGAGTAGTGGGTGCTCCATGAGTTGTTGCTATGGAGTCACTTGGGTGATTCATGAGTTGTTGCTATGGAGTCATCTGGGTGCCCTAGAGTTGGAGCTATGGGGTCACATTGGGTTGAGGATAGCCTTGCCTGAGCAGCCAATTAAGGACTGAACCTTGGGAGCCATTGATTTGGGCCATGCCGTGCAACCACATGTCCATTATGGGGTAGACCGGGTGTAATAACTAGGGATGTTCTGATTTGGTTATGTTGTGGTTGGGTGTTAACGCGCTGGCGCAAGAGGAGGCACGAATCCGGTTGAGGTTGCAGCCCAACCGGAAGCGAAATCTCAGTGGGCAGAACTAGGTCGGAGCATACCTTTGTAAAAGCCCGGTGGTGGTCCCTACTTGATTCACATGTCTAAGGTAACGTGTGTTATATCAAGCGACTACCTCTTGTGGGTAAAGTTGTACATCTCTGCATAGTAAATCTATTCGAATAGCCGCTTCCTCGGTTATGGACACGCTTGGAGATTTCGAATGAGGGGTAGAATTCTTTTTATAAAAATTGTGTTCCTAGGGCACTTCGGCGAGAGGTCATGGCTTTTACCTCGAAGAGAACTTGGCCAACTCTAGAGGGGTCATGGCTAGCTCGCGAAGTGGTCCAGGGGCTGGTCTTGAGGTGCTCTGGAGTGGGTGCTTCAGAGAGGTCTGGGTTGGTGCCTTGGGAGTGAGTGGGTGCTCACTGTCTCCTTTGAAAAATCAAATGTACTTATGTATTATTATTTTAACTTGAGCCTTGTAATCTATACATGTTATTTACTATCAAACTTTGCTTTACGCAAACTAACCATACAGCTCTCCATTGTCAAGCCGTGCATAGATGTTAATTGCATGTATGTTTTTCCCACGGCTTGCTGAGTACATTCAAAGTGCTCATTGGCTTGTGCCCTGTTTTAACCAGCAAGGTGGGAGATCCAAGTGATCAGGTGCTCTCAGGAGGGGAGCTCTTTGAAGACCTTGCGCACTAGGATGTCCTCCACTTGGTAGCCTGCGGGCTAGCCGAATGGACCTTGCTATTTGTTTTGTTTCCGCAGTGGTTGTTAGCCTTAAGAGGTTCCCCTGTACAAACCTTGACCTTAAGGTCCCTTGTTAATATATGTGTTAATTTATCTGCTTCATCTTTGTTCCTGTTGTATGGATTTGATTACATTGATGTGGAGTCTGTGCGAGCTAGCCAATCTGATCCTGGGACTAGCTCGGTGTGCACAGAGATCAGGACCTTCGGGTGGTCTCAGAGGACCTCGGGTGGACCTCAAGTCCTCCCGGGAGGTCTGAGACCTCTGGCGCCTTGGGAGACCTCCCCGAGTGGTCTTGGAGGACCTCCCAGACCTCCAGGCGGTCCTATCGGACCTCCTAGGGAGGTCCTGGGAGTTATCTCCAGGAGCTCCCGAGAGAGGTCCTCACAATTCTGATCTTTCTTTAAAAGAGGAATTAATTTTGAAATTGCTTGTAATAGGATAGTTTAATTTATTTTCAGCAATTAGAGTAGTTTAAATTTTGAATTAAAGTAGAAGTTTGCAACAGGATTCGATTTCGGATACTGTTCATGCGATGCTGTTCATGACTCAGATTACTGTTCACTGAGTCGGATAGTGTTCACTCGCGTGTGCTGTTCACCAAGGCTATATATTTAGGAGTAGACACCCAATTGTAAGCAAGTTAGAGTTGAAGAAAATGCAGAAAAGTTACATGTTTATGTGGCACATAATAAGTATATGCGTTTCGAAAATTCCCATCTAGGGTTTTGTGATTACGTGAATATTGGAGGGTGGCTTTTCTTCCAAGATCCATGATTCCTTATGGATTATCTCACCAGTTTATAGCATTCTTAATTACTCATGGTTTGGTGGTGTTCTTCGGGTTTGATTTTATTTATCTCTTTGGATTGATTTAACATCAACCAAATATCATTACTTATTTTAGAGATACACTTGTTCTTCCTTGTTGTTGAACCAAGAAGGAGGAAAGCTGGGGTTTTGCTTCGTTTAAGATTGAAATACAAGTACTGTGAAAGATTGGACCACATTACACATCAACACACGTTGATCCGTATCACAGAGTCCAAGATCCACAGAGACAAGAATCTGACGAGGAAGACTGCTGAGAAACAAGAACAAGACAAGCAGAGCCTGAGGAGTCTAAGGACAGGAGCTCGGGGTAGGGGCGGCGGCGGGCCCAGGTAGGCACGGTGGAGGCGGCCCGAGGCCCGAGACAGAGGCGACGACGAAGGCCGGGGAGGGGAAAACTGGGGCGTGTCGATGAGCGCCAACGGTTGCTGCTCCACCTCTTGCCTATCGTGTTCCTCCTCGCTACTGTGGAGGTCTACATTGCCTGGGCTCGTAGCCTCTAGGAGCACGGAGAGGAGCTCAAGGCAGGGGTGGCGGTCTCGTGGTGGTGGGATTGACCCGGATCCAAGGAGGAGCGGCGGTGGGCGAGGGCGAAGCAGGGTAGTCTCGGGCCCGGTGACCCTTGGGGGTGGCATGATCTGGGGCGGCAGTGCCTCCGGAGGCTCGACAGAAGAGCACCCGATGGGGGTAGAGGCGATGGGCGAAGCTTGGGGGCCTAGCGAGGCTCGAGGACGAGCTTCGGGTGGTAGAGGAGCAGATCCAAGCTTGGGGGTGGCACCTCGGGGCTGGGAGGATCTGCGACGGTGGTGTCTCGGGCCGGGGAGGAGTGGATCTAGGCCATGGAAGATCGGCAGCAACATCGGCGTTGGAGGCCGGTGGAGAAAATAGAGGAGCGGAGGTTTGTGCGTAGAAAAACAGAGGAGGGGAGCGGAGAGGGAGGAGGAGGCGGCGGCGGCAGTGAACAGTAGTTTGGGCTAAGGTTTTGAGAGAGCCATGGCTCTGATACCATATTAGAATGAACCGTTGTCTTTTCAGTGGACTAAAGGCCAAATATACCGACGACATATCTAGGTAAATATATAAAGAGCACCCTATACAAACTATCATATACATCTAACAAGAAACACAACTCTTTTCCAAGCCAAGGTAACGGTGAGAGCAAGGCAAAATAATTTTTGTCGCTGAAGAAGGAGGATGGTTCTTTTTGTACAGACTAAGAGGGGCTAGAACGGATGGCATCAGATTTTTATAAATCACTTTTTTCGGCTTAGGATTATACAGATCCAGAAGAAGTGGTTCACTTTGTGCATCGCAAAGTGACACACACCATGAATGCAGTCTTGTGTGCCCCCTTCTCAGCTAATGAGGTTTTGAAAGTTTTTTTTCATGGTGGGTGCGAACAAATCTCCCGGCACAGATGGTTTTATAGTAGGGTTTTACCAATGCCATTAGGAGCTCTTGAAAGATGTTGTGACGGTGGCTGTTGATTTTCTAAATGGTGGTTCCATGCCGGAGGAGGGAATTTTTGGTGCAAATAGCACGCTTGCGATGTTTTACTATGGAAGTAGCAGCCGTCGCAACGAAATAGCAAATCTGAAGCCTCATCCACACGGTGACTGGTCGGACGCGATGTCCATGCGACACATCGCCTCGTCCGACCGGTCACGGGCTGGACTCCCCTCCACATCGCACGTCCGGCCAGTCACGGGCCAAACAACGCTTAATTACAAGTTGAGTGCACTGTTGAGTTTGTTTGGTTGAAGATAGTAGTAAATGGAAAGTTGCAGATTATGGCCTTCTTATCTAGATTCCTTAATAATAATAATAATTAAAAAATTACTCCTCCATGGACGTACTCTCATCATTGAATTACTCCTCCATGCATGGGCCGGACACCACTCCACGTCCCCTCACCGGCCGGACGACGCCCGTAATTAGCGAAATTAAGGCCCATGGAAATTTGGTGAGCAGTGAGCATTTGGTGAGCAGTGAGCACTTGAAAGTTTGGTGATGAAGTAATTTTTTTTGCTGGTTCTTATGGCTCTGTCTTAACTGATTCAGTGGTTCATAGAATAGGACCTGCTATAAGTTATGCAAACAGACATGAAAACACAATGCCACAAAAAATAATCTGGATTAGACGCGTGAGATGTTAGCAAATTAAATAGATAACAAATTAAATAATTAGCAATCGCAAATTACATTAAATAGTTTGTAACCGCAAATTACATTAAATAGTTAGCAACCACAAATTAAATAGTCATGTAGCCTCCTTCTCCAGCACGAGACAAAGAGTAAAGATAGATAGAGATATATTAATTAATATATAATCTAGCATGTGGTGCAATACAGCGTTAACGAATATCATCCACATTAAACTGATAAATTAACAAAGATTGTCCTATTTGATCGAGGCACACGGGATACAATATGGCTCACTCATCTGAGCCACTGCTTTCTTCTCACTGCATCCGCGTCACGTCCGCGTCTTTGTTTTGCGTCAAGCATGTCCTGTGGGATACGTCAGCCAATCCAAAGTGCGCCTATCAGATCGGACGGGTACGAAGACCTTTGTATCTATTGAGTGGGCGGAGGTGCACCAGCAAGCTGACTCGGAGGAAGCTGAGTCTGGTAAGCATCGATGTCGTCCTGCTGAGACATGCCGAACTGGAGGCCACCTGCAATGAAATCATGAACGAGGGACTATATAAATTGTCCGCCCCAAGGTACGATGTCTGCAACTCCAGTCGTGCGGAGGAGCTCTGGCCTTGAACGTCCGGTGTGCCAGTGAACCCGGAGGAGCTCTACCCTGCGTACGCTCCAAACCCTACGGACGGTCCAAACCCCGCGCATGCTCCAAACCCCGTATAGCCTTGTAGGAGTTGGGAGCCCCATATCCTCGTCACTGGATGGATGGGCGTCATCCCCACGGTCAACAGAAGGCTACAAGACGGAACGATGTTAGCCAAAATAAATAGCATGGACATAAACTGAGAATCTTGTACCTCCTAGATGTGTAGTGTAGATGACTGAGGGGGAGTGCTAGTCTGTGTATGGGGTGTCGACAGTAGAAGTGTTGCATCTCGACGGACTTATGGCGGGAGAACGACATGATGTTAGCGGAACATAAGGCATAACAGAAAACAAAACATAGATCTGTACATAACTTACCTCTCCACCGATCTAGCCCGTGGATGACCGACGTGTAGTGCTACGACACCGGCCAGTCTTGCTGGGTCGTGATGACCTGGTAGGTGAGCACGGTCCCCCCACTTGCTGCCCAGTGCGCAGGACATTGTCCGTCGAACGACCATAGCTCATGTTCTTTATTATGTTTTTTGACTCCGCCAAGATGTACTTCAAAGTTTTCAGCAGCCCTGATATTGTGTCTGGGCTACGGATGACGGTCTTCGATGCGTTGCGCCCGCTCCAACTGAAGTGACATACAAAATAGGTTCAGTAACGAAGAGTACAAATATCATCAATGAAATAATCAGAGGTTGAAAGTGTCTCACGGTGTCGTCACACCGCGAAGCATTGTATCAATCATATTAGTGGCCTTGGTGCATCACATGCTCCGAATGCTCTGGCGGAGTACGAGTGAGTCTGGTGCGCGACCGTGGTACGTACCACTGTATGTACTCACGGTATGTCCGTACGTCGTACGGTCGCATCTCCAGCAAGACCTCGATGTGCGCCGTCTCCGTCTAGGCCATAATCCACTCGTGCTGGAATGCTCGCTAGTCCTCAACATGTCAGCCCAACCTCGATTGTTCGTGATGTGGTCAGGTCCGATTTTCGAAGGTACTAATAAGTCGACAGGAGATCTCGACGTTGATGATCCAAAGGTTCACCCAAACAGATCAAACCCTCACAATCACTACACCACTGCTCCGATGGTTATCAACCGTGCCGAACGCGGTTGACCTCGCCAAGAAGGCTATCTCCTGCATGCGAATCGAGAAACACAAGCAAGAAAGTAGAAGATGCAATCTGATATTGTATTGCGAATAAAGATGAAGCTCACGATGTGGGGTTCCTCAACCGAACGTGCGACGAGACTGCTAAGCAGAATAATCTCAAAGAAAAACCCAACCCTAATCTATGGTCGCTCTCAGATATATATAGGGGCGAGAGGAGGTCGACCTAGGGTTGTGCGGCCGTGGGGAGAGGCGTACACAACCTGGGCTCCGACCTCGTCACGCTTACAAGGCCCTATTAGGCCCAAAACGGTGATGTAGCACCTTATTCACTATTCATGTCACGTATCTCTGGTCGAAGACCTGGTCATAGGACTGGTCCTAGGATGGTCTTGAGGAGTCCATGCTATCACTGGTCGTAGATTGTGTCCAACGAGTACTGTGCTCGCTTCTCTGGTCGTAGATTGCTCCCAACGAGTTCTGTGCTCGCCGAGTACTGGTGAAACTGGTCGTAGGCCTTCTTGAAGTGGTCGTAGGCCCTACAGAGCTAGTCATAGACCTTCTTGAACTGGTCGTAGGCCTTCTTGAAGTGGTCGTAGACCCTGCAGAGCTGGTCGTAGACCTTCTTGAACTGGTCGTACCCCCTGAGGAATTGGTCATATTCCTAGATTCCTAAGTACAAGTAAATCATCTCCATTAGGCAGCATCATAAAGTTCTCAAATAATACACTTAGCCCTAGAAACGAATTTACCTGATAAATAAGTTGACGAGCACGTGCCCGAGTAATTGGACCTTGTACATCATTCAAAGTAGTAGGAAGAGGAGTGTTCATACCAGTCGAAGTGATGTCCTCATCAGCCTGTATTCCGAAATGATTGATGTTAGAACAGAGGATATAGGTATGAAGTGTAAACATTACTTGGACAGGAGTTGGACTCACAAGTGGACGACTTACTGTAGCATCCACCATATGTGTAAACACTAGGTGGCAGTCCACCGGGAGCCCATGGGGGCACGATCTGGTACAAGTCGAACTACCGCATTGCACGCTGCGGCCCGTAAGGCTCCACCATATGTGTAAACACTAGGTGGCATGTCGTCGCCCAAAGTCCGGCGTCCTACGTGCATTGCAAGGACAACCCGTGTGGTGCTACCGAGGCCACGAAGTCTGGGGTCCATGGAGCCCAGATGATATCATTGTCGTGCAACAACTCAAACTCATTGTGAAACAACGAGTAGCACCTCGCCGGTCTGTCCTTCGCCCAACATAGGATAGTGGCAGTCCACCGGGAGCCCATGGTGGGCCTGTCTATCGGGTCCTACAACGCGGGGTATGGGTGGACTGCTCCGTGGAAGGACGGTCGCCCAACAGGGAAGTGCTACCAACTCCATAGCTGTAGGAGCACGTAGCAACATGCAAGGCTGGGTTTGACAACAGTGTCACGCCTCAAAACGTTACACAACCCCTCTGTATGTGGTGTAGCGGACGGTTGATCCCCAGCTGTACTAAGGCATCTCCCCAGCCTCCGCGTCAGCCAAAGACTAGGCAATGTGGATGAAGCTAGCGTAGTCCCACTTGCCCTGTGACGTGGGAAACATGACCAAACCAAGATATAGAAGGTAAGCGACGAGGTGCGTCCGAACAACTTCGTCGAGTGCATCCTCCGGGCACTGGCTAAAAAGCCTCAGCCAAGTCCGAGGGACGCTGTGGGCACTGTACCGTATAGGTATGCCGATCCTATTCCCCATCATGGCCTTCCAATCTACAGTTGGATGGCCTGGAACAAGTGGCTCACCCCGGATCGGGAGACTGGTCAGGAATGAGACGTCCTACAGGGTGACTGTCATCTCACCTCACCGAAAGTGGAATGTGTGCGTCTCGGGCCTTCACCGGTCGACAAGTGCTGACAGCAAGCTGCCATCTAGGGTGAACTGGCGTCCACCAGAGACCGGCCTCGTGAAGGGCAACAAGCTTGTGTCCCGGAGGATGGGGACGTAGCGACCGTCCAGCTCCTAGCATTCCCTCTTGGCCCGAAGCGCTAGTGGTGGAGGGCCATCCTTGTCCCTGTCGATCAATGACTTGCATCAGTGATTCTCATTGTAGAAGTGTTCCAGAAGCTCCGGTAGAGACATGGCTTGCAAAACATGGAAGAGACAGACTATTAGTAAAAAAATAAATTATTAGGGCTAACTAAGGCCACTAAAATAACTAAGGCTAATCTCTTGCATTCATGCATGCATGGACAACAAAGATAAAAATGAGAATTTGCCCCCAAATGCACCTGTATCTAAATACTATTCAATGAAGTCATTGTTGTGTACAACAGTTCACTCTAGGGAAACATCCTAATCCAAGCCATTCAGTGAAAAGCCCCAACAGCAATCAACTTCTAGTCCCTCAATTTTTCTTGGACCAAAAAAACTTCATTATTCTAGGTTTTATGGCATTTGTAATCAGACGAACGGGGGCAGTCCTCACAATCACATGAAATCTCATATCCAAGCTCACAACCTAGATGCATTATGGTAAATTAATGCTTCAAGTCTAAGTTCCGCAATTAAGGTCAATTTTATGTTAAAGTCAAAACATGTTGGTCTGCAATTAAGGCCAATTTTATGTCAAAGTCAAAACTTCATTGTTCAGAAGGTTGCTTCAAGTTTGTCATTTCATGGAGAAACAAGTATCTCAATCACAACACTACTTGTATTAATTTCTGCTAGTGCAAGTAGTTAATAAATTTGGCACATCTTCTTGTTCTCTATTCTTTGGTCCTTTAATGCTAATTTATTAGTACTAAATTAATTACCATTAATTGATGAAAGCAAATTAATCACATCCTAAAAATTACAACTAAAGTATTAACGACAAATTAATGACTGCTAATTTATTAATACTTAATTCTGACTAACTATTTTAGACAAATGAATTGAGTAAACCAATGTACTTACGACTAATTAATTAATTGGTAACTATTTAACTACGCCTAAAAATTACAACTAATAAATTAAGTAAGATTAATTTCGCTACGAATAATTTACTAACCACAAAATTAAAAAATCAATAATGTACGAGGAGCGACATACCTGCTTAAATGACTGCTAATGATGGCGGCAAATAATAATAAGTCACCGGAAAACCGAAACCAAAAGAACGAGAAAGTGAGAGAGCGAGCGAGAGCAACGAGAGAGCGAAGTGAAATCGCACTCTCATGCGATTAAATAGACGCTGAGAGGGTGCTGTGGAGGGAATCAGATTCCCTCCCGCGCCAATCTCTTGCATGCATGCACATGCATATAGACAATGACATGATTGAGGGGGGCAGATTAGAGGGTTGAGGGGATGTGCGTGTCAGGGGTAGCGGTGCATCTGGCCGGCCACGGGCCGGACACGGCTTAAGACGGATAATGCGCTGCTAATTAAGACAGTGGAGGTAGCGGCGTCCAGCCGTGACTGGCCGGATGAGCGACGTGGAGGGGCGCCCGGCTCGTGACCGACCGGACGGGGCGACGTATCGCGCGGACATTATGTTCGGCCGGTGAATGTACGGATGAGACTTCAGATTTGTTATTTCGTTGTGACGACCGCTACTTTCATAATAAAATATCGCAAACGTGCTATTTGCGCCAAAAATTCCAGAAGAGGTAAACAAAACAGTTCTAGTTTTGACTCCCAAAGCTAAACACCTACAAGAGCTTTCTCAGTTTAGGCCAATTCCCTGTGTAATGTACTTATATAAGTTGTGTTCCAAAGTACTTGCCAACAGGTTGAGGTTGATTCTTGATGAAATTATTGCCGAAGAGCAGAGGACAATGTGCTCACAGCTTACGAGTGTATCCACTACCTGAAGAGGAAAAAGGCAAAATTGGAGCTTGTGCAATTAAGTTGGATATGGCCAAGGCCTATGATCGGGTGGGATGGATTTATTTAAAGGAGATTATGAGGAAGTTGGGCTCTGCAGGTAATCATGAAGCGCGTGGAAACAATAACTTCTCAGTGAGGATTAATGGGAGTTTTTCACCAACTTTTAGGCCGACCAGGGGGGTAAGACAGATCCTTCTTCCTACTTGTTCCTCTTGTGTATTGAGGGATTCTCATGTATGCTCAACTTTTCTGTGCCACAATTTTTGGCCAAAGGAGTGCGCGTGGGGAGTCATGCGCCATGGATCTGTCATCTCTTATTTGCCGATGATTGCATGGGTTTTGGTGAAGCATCCAAGGGAGGGGCTGATAGATTGCAATCAATACTGGACATATAATCAGATTTGGGATGTCCACTTCGAAAACTATATTCTGCACGCTGTGTCCACTTCACTTTCGGACCACTGCCCTCTTCTCCTCTCAAATGGCAGTGGCCCGAGGCGGCCGGCTATCATCAAAGGCTAAATACACAGCAAAATCAGCTTACGCTTTGCAATTCATAGGATCAACGACAACGAGTTTCAAAGTCTCATATGGAAAACCTCGACGTCACCTAAATGCAAATAGTTCGCGTAGCTAATAATTCAAAACAGACTCTAGACCTTTGATAGACTACAAGTGCGGAGCTAGCCAAATCAGACCCTTTATCCCCTCTGCAGACATGCCCCAGAATCGGTCATGCACCTTTTGGTGGAGTGTAGGTACTCTCATCAAGTATGACAATCTATGGCAGACTGGGTGGGCTGTGCGCCGGTTAGACCACTCTACTGGCCGGTTTGTCATGACATCGAGGAATGTTGGAGGATAATTTACCACACTGGCCATCTGCCGAGAAGGGCAACAGGCTCGATGGTCATCGTAATCACTTGGGAGATCTGGATAGAACGCAATGACAGAATTTTCAACCGACGATTCTCCTCGTCCATAGAGCTGGTCGCTAAGATCAAGGAAGTAGGAAGAGCTTAGACCCTGCCAGGATGGAAATGTTGGGAGCAATTAATACCTTTGTAATTAGAGTTTAAATTGTTCATCAGGGTCTCAAATCTTGTTTTTTGATCTGCTTTGTTGATATAAAAGGCAGCTCTCCTGCCAGTTTTTTTTTTTAAAAAGAAAGCAGAAGTCCTCGATTTTCTTCAGTGCAAACTGTGGGGACGATGCTAAAAGTGAATGTTCTCCAAAGCTTGGATATCGGCAATGAGGCTCTATGGGAAAAGTACCTCGGCCTACCGCTACAAAGGAAGGGCTTGTTTGGTTGACGTCCTGATTCTATGTCTGAAAAAAATGGTGTCTGAAGATAGCATAAAAAATAGATAATTTTTGTCTGGTCAGACAAACCTGAAGATGAGTTGTTTGGTTGAAAACCTATACATAAAATTAGTAAATAAAAAATAAACCGTTGAATTGAAGATAGAAATGGTAGATGGAGCTGCCTGGCTCCAGGTGTCTGATTTTAACACCTGACGTCGGAGACTTGCCTGGCTGGCAGCACAACAGAGAAATCCAACCAAGCAGCAACCAGGTCAGCTCTCAGCTGCAATCCCGGCCCAGGCAAGTTGGCCCAGGAGCCAAGCAAACACGCCCGAAATCTTTGAACCGATTTCAGAAAAGGTTAGCTCGCTGGTAGGAGGTCCTTAGGGTAAATAGAAGTTGAGCTCGGCTGGTAAAGAAGTCCTTATTAAGTCGATTGCTCAAGCTATCCCTACTTGTTCCATGAGTTGTTTTAATCTTCCAGTGCATACCTGTAAGCACATCACCAAATATATCTCAATTTTTTGGTGGGGTGGTAAGCTTGACAGCAGAAACACGCACTGGATGAGCTGGGGTAAGTTGACTCGGTCGAAGCTTTGTGGAGGTATGGGCTTCCGCAATTTGCGTCGTTTTAATCTTGCTATGTTGGGGAAACAAGGTTGGCGATTGCTGACAAAACCCGAGTCTTAGTGTGCGTGTGTGTTAAAAGGCCGATATTATCCTCATGGAGATTTCTTATCGGCTATGAAGAAGAAACACTCGTCGCATACGTGGAGGGCAATCCTTGATGGTCGCAAGGTTCTACAAAAAGGCTTGATTAAGCGAATAGGTGCGGCCTACAATGTGGATGTCTGGAATGATCAGTGGATTCCATCTGTACAGGGGTTTAAGCCTGTGGGACGCTTGGCGACAAATAATGTGGAGAAGGTAAATGACCTTATTCTCGGTGATGAAGTGAGATGGGATGCAGATTTGGTGCGTCGCGTTCTTTGCTTCCAGACGCTGATGCGATCCTTCAAATCCCACTTGCTAGATGTGAAGAACATTTGCTAGCCTGGGCATTTGCGTGTCTTTTATTGGAAGGTCTTCCATAACTTTATGCCGGCACGTGATAATCTAAGAAGAAGACATATGGAGAAAGATGGAACTTGTCAGGTTTGTGGTGCACAGTCGGAAACAGTGTTTCACACGGTTGCACCCAGTAGGAGCAGAGCCACAAGCCGCAAAAGAGCTAGAAGGTAAGGGCTAATCTCCCTGAGGCGCACTGGTCAAAGCAGGTGCCTCAGGATTAGACGGGACTGGATCAGGTAGAAAACCCTCATCTCCATTATCCTCATCATTGACAAAGATGATCTCGAACTGCATAAGTGGACCTGAGATATCTGGCCTAGTATTAGGACTAGCCTCATCGAACGTAACCTCACAGGTCTCTAAAATCCTATTTGTCTCGTAGTTTTACACCCTATAGCCTTGCGAAGAAGTCGAGTAACCTAGAAAGATACCATTAGAAGAGCGAGACTCGAACTTATCTAGGTTCCCAGACTTCAGAATGAAACACTTGCAACCAAAGACATGAAAGTGCGAGACACTGGGCTTTCGGGCATGCCTCAACTCATATGAAGTGCGATGCAAGAGTGCCCTAAGAAAAACTCTGTTCGAAACATGGCACGTGGTAGCTATAGCCTCAACCCAAAACTTCCTAGGTGTATCATACTCATCTAGCATCATCCTGGCCATCTCGACCAAGGTACGGTTCTTCCTCTCCACGACGCCATTGTGTTGTGGGACGTATGGAGAAGAGAACTGATGCTCTACACCTGACTCAACACAAAACCTCTCAAAGTAGGAGTTCTTGAACTCCGTGCCATTATCACTACGAATTGCTCGTAAGGCACTAGGAAACTCAATGGACAACCTACTGACCAACCCGTCGAAAATGACTGAAGGTCTCCTCTTTGAGGCTAGGAAAAAAACCCAAGAGTACCTCGAGAAGTCATCGACCACAACAAGAGCACATGCCACTTCCCACCAACCGACTGCGCTCTAACTGGACCAACAGTGTCCATATGAAGAAGCTATCCTGGTGTGTCAATCATGGTCACAGTGACTGGAGGATGAGAAGTAGCAACCATCTTGCCATGCCGGCAAGGAGCACAAACTAAGTCTTTGACCATTTTGAGTTTAGGTAGATCACGAATGAGGTCATAGGTGACCAAGTCTCCTATGCCAAAAGGAGAGATCACAGGACTCTGAAGCAATTAAGCATCTGAGAGAATCACCAGAAGACTCGACAAAATCAGCACGAAAGATCTTCCCAAATCTAGAAATCCCGCAAACTAGACTCCCTGAAGAATTAAGAATTCTACAAGCATTTTTCTTGAAGCTTACCTCGAAATCGTCATCGGTAAGCTGAGAAATAGATAGCAGATTATATCGCAGCTTACTCACTAAGGTTACATCCTTAAGAATGAAAGAATCATTAATGCGCATAGTACTTTTAGCGATGACTCGACCTGACGAAGCGTCTCCAAAGGTGATCGTCTCATCACCTGGAGCTAGAACGAGGGAAGAGAACCAACGAGAATCTCTGGTCATGTGATGAGAGCAACATGAGTCTACAGGCCAAACATCTCCCTTCCCAGCCCAACGAACCTGAGTCAGTGAGAAGTAAACATCAGTGGCTCGGTACTAGGGTAAATAAGAGCAGATCTAGGAACCCAGTACTGAGTCACACGACTAGCAGAAAAACTAGTCAAAGAAGAAAAAGACTGACTTCTAGTGTCACTACACAACTCACCTCTAACAAAGCCAGAAGATATAGAACCAGAAATCGAACCTCTGCCTAGTCTAACTGCCATTGAAGGGCTGGTCTGACTGCTCCTCCAACACCTGACAGGCCGGTCGGGAGCAAAAGAAGTATACTCATCACGCCGTGGATGGCTACCTCGACTGGAAAAACAAGGTCTATCCTCAGGACAGTGGAAACCCTGACCAGGAGCAACTTGAGGACCAAAACGAGAAGAAGCCTAAAAACTAAGCCCTTGACACTACCTAAAACCAAAAGAGTCATAAGAGCCAACCACAACACTAGACCTCGTGTCAGTCTTAGGAGCACTCTGAGTCTGGGGCTAGCCCAGAATACCCCTAGGAGCACAAACACGGTCACGTCATGTGACCTTGGCACGCCTAAAGCAGAATTCAACTAAGTGTCCATCCTTCTGACAGAAGGTGCAACGATACTTCGCCTAATGAGAGGTCGAAGCAGCAGGAGGCAAAACCTTACTATCAGAAATCCCCTGGACAAAGCCTGCAGACTCAAACATTGTCTTCCTAGACTCGAGCGCAACTTCGATCACGCCTCCTTCTATATCTGTAACAACTATGTTTCCTCACATCCTCTAGAAAATTATATCCTAGACTTTGATTGAACTTGCAAATATTGAATTTGTCCAGGATAAGGTTAAGTTTTTTCTTGCCTCCGACAAATTTTAAAAAGTGCTCATGAGGTACTCACACTCTTGAAAGAGGGAAGCACAGGAAGAACATGGGGAAGAAGAAGATGAAGAGCCAGAAGGAGAACATCAAATAGAACGTGCATATACCTCCCTATGCTTGGCCACCTAAAGCTTGAGGGATTCGCAAGACACACATGGGGCAGTCCTAACCCTAGCCATCTGGGCCTCAAATTTCTTCCTAAAGGTCTCATGCATATCATCAATCTCCTTCTCCAATTCAACACAAAACATGCAAACAGGTCGTGGCTTGTCTAGTAGGTCCTTAGTTAGCTTCACATATTTTCATCGAAAACTATCAATTCAAATTTTATTTTGTCACAATTATTGCATGGTGAGCTAGTAGGAACCTTAGAAGCATATTGATCCATTTTCTTATCATGATCACAAATGTCCTGAAGTTGCTTAGACACAGATTCAAGTTTAGCAGTCGACTTAGGACAAATAGCATAAGAAGCAATAGGCTCACACATAGCAACATACATTTCAGCAATTTTTTGATCTGCTTTCTTTAAGTTATTGTTCAAGTTGGTACAATTATCATAAGTTTCAGGCAAACCAAGGAGCATAGTATACACTTCTCTAACAGCATTGTCCTTAACCTCACATGAGGTGCAAGTAGTAGTCTTAATAGCAACAACATCAACAATAGCAGAACATGACTGACAAAGAGCATCTCTAGCATTCTCCAATTCAGCCAGTAGACTAACATTCTCCACCTTAAGCTTATCAAGCTCAGAAATCGCATTATCATGAGAGGTCCTTAATTTCTCCATATCTCCAAGCAAAGAAGAACATACATCGCAATCAACATCATCACGGGAGGAAACATATCTAAGTGAAGCAAGCTCCCATGACAAACTCTCTACCTCCTTCTCCAAATCACCACACTTAGCCCTAGACCTAGCATGGAGCCTTCCTAACTTAAGAAACGCATCATTAAGCTGGTCGTAGGAGGGGCCTACCTCATCAGAGTCGTTGTAGAAATCATCATCGCTGATACCGTTCGTGTCAGCCATGAAGCACATCCTAGGGAAGTTGTCGCCATCCTTGGTGTTCTTTTGTAGATCATCCTCGCCATGATCGTCACTCCAGCCCTCCATGTCACTGAAGTCGAAGTTGTTGAAGGCGGTGAGGACGCGATGGAAGAGCTTCTTCACCTTGCCGAAATTGCGGTACTTCTTTTCCTTGCTTTGATCACGAGCTGGAGGCTTCTTGTTGCGGTTCTTATTGGTGTGGTCGTTTTTGCTCGAACCGCCGTAGTCGTTCTTGCCCTTCTCCAGCTTGGGGCAATTTTGTAACACCTAGGCCCAACACGGAGCCCAGAATGCCACTAACTACACTAACTATCAATTTTAACATCCTTTTATAACAAATTACAGCAAGCATCTCAACAATAAAACCCATCCACGGGTCACATGGAAACAAGTATAAAGATATAACAATCATAAATAATTAATCTATAGGAAGCATAGCAAGATAATAATTCAAGAACAACACAAAACCAATTGAATAAGGTCTATTGAATGAATATTTAACTCCAACCTATCATCTAAGATTGTTCCACACCATCATGTCCTAAATATAATTCATCAGGTTATAATAAAAATTTCTCATGTTCAATGAATCAAATAATTGGGTGTAGGTTGTGTTTCCAAGTGCGCTAGCCCTTCCCGAGTGATATGTCATCAACGGTCACCTAAAAACAACAATAGAGCAAGAATGAGTCCAAGACTCAGCAAATACATAATAAAGTCATAAACAACAGTTTATCAAACACAATCAAGGTTATCATCATCATCTATCTATTTAATGCCATTCTCATACTCAAACAAATAAGCCATATTCCATACAGGTAAAGTTGCACAATTTAACAATTTGCTCATATATGCGAATGCACCATCATGCTCATGCTCATATGCATCTCATCAGCTGATACCGGTATAGCGGAGTGTTCACCCGTCGATGACACACTCTATCCTTCACTCCCGTGAAGTCCCCACCGAAGTAGGATTTTATCTAGAGCACTCCGGACTAGTCATGTATCTTTCTCACTGACCTCACCGGAATAGTTACATGACTTTCTCACCGACCTGGCTCATGCAACTCCTGTTATGATGAATGTAAATGATGCGATATCTTTAATTATTCATCAACATAATCCATCTCATTAACTCAATATCTCATCCTCATTATCTCAATATCATAATCTCATTCACTCAATGTCATCAATATCATGTATAAGAATAAGCTTAATGAAAGCATAATAAATAGCATGATAAGTAATATCAATGATAGTCACCACTCTATCATGTACTTGCCTCTTAGCCCTTCGAAGCCGGATGACGAAATTGTGGCGCGATGCATCAGGGCACAGTCCCTGAACAAGCAAGTAATAACACACACTAAAAACATCATCAAAATCACATCATCACAGCACCAACCCGTCACACTAATCGATCTCGCATTATTACGCCAAACCGACCGATTTAATCCAAATGTACTGGATGCATTACCCGCTGTCCTAATAGTAAAATGTCTCTAACTTATTCATATGAACTCCAAATTCATCCAACCAGGACTTTCTGAAATCCTTAAGAACTGACCTACAACATTCATGTTGACCAGAATCCTAGATTAACTCACCTACTATGCTTAATCTACTATTTACTACAGATTGTCAACACACGACAAACTCTACCGGATAGCAGAACTATAAAATTCATATCTCACAATTTATGCATCGGATTGACATGAATCAACATTCTACCGAAAGCTACCAAAAATCTCTACAATTATCTAGTAGATGAACTTCCCAAATTATGCCTCTATACTACCCGAAATAATAGTATAACAGTACAACAGGCTAAACCAATCTACTATTTGATCCACCTTACGAACATGTGCTACCTCTGTCTGGATTATAATATCTAATTAATTTAACAAAACAAAGAGGGAATAACAGATCGTTACCCACACGATGAAAACCCATATCCCGACTTCCTCGTTCTAATTTCCTCTTCTCTTTTCTTTCCTTATTTTCTTCTTCTCTCCTGCTTCTTATTTCCTTCCTCTTGATCAGCAGCGCCACAGAGAATCACGCCATGCATTGATTTCTCTCTCTTGGCATCCACACTCTCGGTAGCATAAAGCCATGCATGCAGAAACCTTCTTTTACTAATCTCTCTCTCTCTCACCTCTCTCTCTCTCACTCTATGTGCTGTCAAATGCGTGCAATTGGTAGAGCATACAGAGCAGAAAAAGGTAGAGGCAAAGGTGCATGCAAGAAAAACTAGGGGCGGCAGCAGCAGCATTGATCCGAACACACATTCAAAACATGTAGGCATGTAGCGAACCAACTAGCTAGCAGCAGCAGATCTAGCAGCATGCAGCGGCAGCAAAACTAGCGCATCATTAAGGCAGGGTGCAGATGATGCACGCACACGCGCACGCGCACGCAGCAGCTAGTAGCGGCAGATGGAGTCCACACCCTGGCCGAACAACAACCGGCAGATGGCACTGGCACACGCAGCGCACGACGCAGGCAGGACAACGCGCGGGCGTTCACACGGGCAGGCGACACGCTGCGGTCGAAAGGCAACCAGATGATGGCCTGAGGCAAACAGGGAGATGGGGAGATGGCTCGGCCCTGGCTGCTTGGAGCAGGCGGCGGCTGGTAGGAGATATGCTAGGGTTGGTTAGCCCCTCTCCACCCTTGCTTTTGTGGGTGGCCGGCTCCTTGTTGGGCCATAGGCCGAAGGCCCACCACTAATCCCCCTTTTCCACTAAATTCTGATTATTACTATTATTCATTAATTACTCATTTATAATACGGGATATTACAAATTTGCCCGAATATGGTTGGGGTCACCACACTTGAAACATATCACCATACCTCCTTCCTTTCTCTCTCTAACCCTCTTTTATGCATGTGAGAATTTTCTGGCTAAGAGGGCTAAGTCATTCTCTAGAAACTGTTAAAACTTATCATCACTCATCTCGCACAAAGCAGCCAAAGAAAAGCCAGAAGCACTTTTAGGAGATGGTCCCGAAGTAGCTATGGCATCGATGACCAAAGCCATCGATTGCGACTTGTCTTGTGAGAGACGATGTCGATCTCATGAGTCTTGAGGCGCGAGTACAACGCATCAAGACTCAAGGTTAACAAATCAGTCGTATCCTTGATGGTGGTCACTTTCATCTCCCAAACTCTAAGATCCAAAGCAGCAAGCATTTGTTGAGCATTATCCAAGTCTGGGTATGTGAGACCAACAGCTCGAAGGTTGCTCAAAATCTTGTGAAATCTGCCAAAATACTCATCCAAAGACTCACCAGTAAGCATTTCAAAGTTGTTGTACTCTCTTTTGTATTGATCATGTCGGATGGTCTTGATCTGGGTGGTGCCCTCATGGTATGCATCAAGGGTCACCCAGATGTCGTATGCCGACGATAAGTGAGAAATCCGGTCAAACTCATTTCGGCTAAGCTCCTAAATGATGATATTCCTTGCCTTAGCACTTGCCTCAACATTTAGAGTATTTGCAGCATTGATGTTTTCATCGGCAGGAATCACAAACTGAGTCTTAACCTTTTTCCAAATAGAATAGCCTTGTGCCTGAATATACAATTCCATCCTACTCTTCCAAAAGGGATAGTCGACCCCATCGAAGATAGAAGGCTTGGTGGAATACCTGTCCATTGCTATAGCTCAAAGATCGGTCAAGATCTAGAAAGAGCAAAATCGAGCTCTGATACCAATTGAAGGATCGGTTATGGCGACTAGAGGGGGGAGGGGGGGAGGGGGTGAATAGGTGCAAATTAAATTTCTCCACTCAAGTATTTTTTTTATCTTGAACTCTAGTGCTATGAGGAAGACACTAGGTTCAAGAATACCAAGAACAGAAAAACCAGAACAAGAATTTCAAAAACTTGGCTGTTAAGAAACATCAAGAACTCAAGATAAACTTAACAAAAATTAATAAAACTTGAACCATAGCAAGATGAGGTCCTCAGGGTTATGATTCCGAAAGAAATTGCAAAATAAAGCCCAAGAGCGAGACCTTTCTTGCTTAAAGTCCACGTTGCATCCAAACAACAATTTCAGCAAATCTGGAATTTCAGAAACTTGCCCACTAAAAAACCTCAAGAACTCAAGATCTACTCAACAAAAATGGATCAAACTTGAACCATATCAAGATGAGGTTCTCAGGGTTATGATTCCAAAAGGAATTGCAGAATAAAGAGCAAGAGAGAGACCTATCTTGCTTCAAGATAACGTTGCATCAAAATATGGAATTTCATAAACTTGCCCGCTAAGAAATCTCAAGAACTCAAGATCTACTCAATAAAAATTTGTAAAACTTGAACCATGGCTAGGAAATTATCTTAGGGATATGATTCCAAAAGGAATCACAAATATATGCCTAAAGTCTCAACATTTTATGCTAATAGTTCAAGCTGCATCAAAAAATAACAATTTCAGCTCAAGAACACGATTAATGCAAACACAACTTGAGCAAGAATGAATTCTAATGGATCTTGTTGGGTTGGAACATGTTCTTGATAAACTCCTCAACCTCTTACACATCATAGATCCAATAGAACTACAACAAGTAGAAGGAGGGGAAGAGAAGCTCAAGTTGCAACAAAGAAAAGCTAGAAATTACAAGAAATAAAATAAATTTCAGAACATGAAGAACTTGGAACTTTCATTACTTCAAGAGGAAGGATTACAAATCCACACTTCATCATGGGCAAAGCTCAAAGGAGAATAAGAAAAACCCTAAATCCTTCTTCAAGACATGGTAGTGGAAGCATACATCTACCCCTCTATTTATAGTCCTGTGGGAGCAACCTCAACCCTTGGATCACCTCAAGGGCTAAGATTAACTCTCTCCACTCATTCATATCCACTTAGGGTTCAACCAACTCTACCCCTTGCCTAGAATTCCCCTCTAGACTAGCTGCAATTACATCAATGCCCTTATGTTGATTTTGGTCAACATCAGCCACCTGGAGCTACCACGCTACTCCACCTTGACAGGCTTCACTCCTCATTAACTTGTCACATCCCCGCCTTATGTATCGAGCTCCGAAAACCCTTGGAATGCCTCGCCGACACTTAGACGCTGCCAAGTCACCCTGAGTCACCGCACGGACCCGTCTCGCTCCATCTTCATGAAGACTCCATCTCCATGGCCAGACTTGATCCCCGGTGATCTCTTCGACCTCCACGATCATTCTGGATGCGAAGCTCACCAAGCTTGCTCTCGATCCCACGTCGATTATCATCCAAGCCATCAAGTCAACTTGCAATCAACAAAGATGAAGAAATTGTTTTCTTGGCACAAGTACCACGCACTTGACCATCATTAGTGAAAACGTGCATCATAACATCCCATGGAACCTAGTTGAAACTCAAAACTCGACTTCGCGAACTTCAGCAACTCTCAAACCATCACCAACAAGTCCTAAATGCTGTCAAATATTCATCACAACATTAAAAGGGCCTCCATATAGCCTCTCAATGTCTGTGGCTGAGAATGAAATGTTGATCGCAACCGAGGAGGGTTGTGATTTTGTTATTATTGAGTTACATACTTGTTATTTCATTATCGGTCAACTGCTCTTTAAAATTTTCGTTGCAAATTATTACATATGGATATTGAAAATAAAACTTGCTTAATGTTGAAAATAACTTGTAGAGTAGAGCCTCATCCTTTGTTAGCCTTGCATTTAAAATACTGTTGTGATACACTAAAAGTCTTGTTGAGTACAAAATTTACTCAATCTTGCTTAAATTGTTTTACCAGAGTATGAGATTGAGCCCATACCAGATGACGCGTTCTTTGCACCCAGTACCGGAAGGTTCGATGATGGGTCTTTCTAGATCTTATCCCTATCGGTTGCTTGAGGCTGCGGATGGACACACCACTGGACTTTTGGGTTTTATTTATTTTGCTTCCATTGTTTAATTTGCTTCTTCTGATACTTGTCTTTTATTTGGCCGGCCAGCCGTGTATTGTAAAATTATGTAATCTCTTAAGCTTATGTACCATATTTGTTTCATGTTGTATGCAATTGTGTATGGATGTGTATACCGATGTTGTGGATGTGTCTACTAGCCACTGATTATGGGACTAGTACTGTACACACACAAAGGCTTCGGGTATTCAAAGCCTGTGGTCCGACACACAAATTAATTACAAATAAAAAATGACAACTAAATTAATTACGACAAAATTAATTATGATTAAATTAATTACGAGTAATTAACTATGACCAAATTAATTACGACTAAATTAATTATGACATAATTAATTACGAGTAATTAACTATGACTAAATTAGTTATGACTAATTAACTATGACTAATTAATTGTGACTCATTAGCTAACACTAATTAATTACAACTAATTAACTAATAATTTATTAACTATGACACGAATAATCACGTAAGATTAATTTAATTACGATCGATTGAATTAATCTATTTAACTACAACTAATTAATTATGACTAATTAATTAGGATATAATTAATTGTGTCTAATTAATGACGACTAATTAACTAAGACAAATTAATTATGACTATATGATAATGACTAAATTAATTACGCCTAATTAAATACATCTAATTAACTATGACTAAATTAATTACGACTAAATGATATTAACTAAATTAATTACGTCTAATTAACTATGACTAAATTAATTATGACTATTTAACTACTATAAATTAATTATGACTAATTAACTATGACTAATTAATTATGACTTCTTAACTACGACTAATTAATTACACAGTTAATAAAGAAAATGCATACGTGAAAAAATTACCTGCTCCTAATGTCGAACTTTCGGCGAAATCGGAACTCGCTTCTCTCTGGCTCTCTTGGTCGAGCGAGGCTGAGAATGAGAGCTCTGTCATAGTCGAGCCAGGTTTTATAGCCACTAGACGTAGAAATTACACCCAGCCGCGAAGCAGCGGGAGGGAATGATTCCCTCCCACGCGTGGGCTTTTCTTGCATGCAGTGATGGACGTGACGAGACGGATGGGATGGAGGGAGTCAATCCGATTCCCTCCCATGCTAGTGTGCAGGAGACACCATGCCTTAGGGCACCGGATTGGTGGAAAACCATGCTGTAGGGGCACTAAGTCTGGCAGGACCGTGCCCCAGGGCACCGAATGGGGCGACGTTTCACGAGGAGGAGGCTCACCGTGGCCTAGGGGCATGGCCAAGGCAGCTCCTGGCCCCAGGGGCATGGACGGGCCAAGTCCGGCTCCTAGGGGCCCGGTTTTGGGCACATGGCTCAAGGAGGGAATCCCCCCGGGCACGTTGGAGGACAAGTCTGGCCCCGTGGGGACCGGACTTGGGTACGTGTCGCTCGCCGACACCTTTGCTGTGCCATTTTTGGTATTACGGCCAAGAGGGAGCTGTTTTTGTTAATTCCTCCGCCTACAATTCTATAACAGCCAAAAACTCGCTTTAGATCCTGACAAAAAAAAATGAAGTTTCAGCTAACCTGCACATGGCATGGCACATAACAAAGCATGGTAGATGGTCAAGTAAATTGTAGGGACCCCGGATCTCCGGATCCAGGACCCTCTGTGTATAACTGCACTATTCCCTGGATTAGTAGTTAGTGCACACAGTTGTAACATTGGTGTAATCAAAACCGTACACCTAGACTATAGATGAAGCAGACAAATTAATATTTAATAGCAAAAGCGACCTTATGGTCAAGTCTTACAAAGTTTGCCATGCAGGGCTAAGCAATAAAAGAGAGCTTGCAGCAGAAACCAAACATCCGGTGGAGGTCACCCAATATGCCCATCGGCAATCGAGTGAAGGACCTAACCTAGTTCGCAAAGTCTTCAAAATAATCTTCTCCATAGAGCCCTGAGTTCACCCACCTCTGCTGATTTAAACAAAGGGCGCAAAGCCGTGAGTACTTTGAATGTACTCAGCAATTCGCAGAGAAATGTATGCAAGTAATATTCATGCAAGGCTTGACAAGGATATCTTTAGGGCTATTTTGCAGAAAGCAATATTGGACATTTAAATACAATAAGTAGATTGCAAGGCACAGTGTAAAAAGATTAATACATAAGTAAACAAGTTTCTTTGAAACAACTAGTGAACATCCTGTTCACTTCCCAACCAACAACCACAACCATCTACAAGACTCGAACAACCCATTCCAACATTTCAAGAAAAATCTACCCCTTGCGTGAAATCTCCAGGCATGTCCATAACCAGGGACACGACTATTCGAATAGTTTTACACTCTGCAGAGGTTGTACAGCTTGACCCACAAGACACGAATTTCTCTAGTTTTCTCGGCATATATCTATGCCACCGCCCACTACCTTAGGTAAGCAGTCTAGAGCACGTGACAAGGATTTTACAAAGTTCGGTTTTGACTTGGTCCTGTTCGCTAAGGGGTTACCGTTACGGGCCCCCTCTTGCGCCATAATCAACCAAAACAGAACCAAACCAAAACCTTGCTAATTAGTCAGCCAGGTCTATCCCAATGTAGACATGTGGTTGTACGGTTAAGGCCCAGATCAATGGTTCAAGGTTAAGTCCTTAGTTGGTTGCTCAGACGAGACATTTCCGCATTCCAAATGTGCTTACGCACCCACCTTTTCCACCACCCACTCATCCGAGCATAAATCATTTTCATTCAACGATGCCAAATCACAACATCTTTTATCAAAAGTGGCTCCACCACGGTTCCATAACTTCCTTTAGTCAAATTCAATCATTGTTGGGTTCAACCCGGCCAAAGGACCACCCCAGATCCGGCATCACAATTTTTAGTTAAGGCGACAACAAATGTCGTGGGCCTCACACAGACCACACTTCATTTTAGTCAAGAACAACGCCGCTACTACACAAGCCACGAACGGTGTCTTTGAGGGTAAACTAATATTGAATGATTCATGGCGAGACCGACGTCTACCCAAGCATGACTAAGCAAACACGATACCCATGTTGGTAGTACAATAATATCCAACTAATAATCCATCCTAGGGTGTCCAAGGATTATGTCATTCAAGGATACATGTCATTCACAAATCATCAAAGAGGCATAATGGCAATTTAGGTAATTAACTAATTCCCAAAACCATTTATTATAAAATTAGCAATGCATGTTTATATCAAACAATATACTTTTATAAAGATGGGTTCAATATGATCAACGGTATACGACTTGCCTTCGTTGAAGAGTAGAGGTGCTTGATTAAATCGGGTTCTGAAATCGTCAAAACACCTAATCTATCTGGCGTGAACAAAGCTAAATAAATAAAACAACTCCAAATGCGCACGGGGTGGCCCTCGTCTTGGCGGTGCCGGCAGTGAGGTCGACGGAGGCCAAAGGGGCTTGACGGCGGCGGCGGGTGCGGCGGAGTGAAGCTCGGTGGCGGTGGCGAAAACTCCAATCGCGGCCGAAAGAGAGAAGGAGAGAGAAGGGGAGGAGAGGGGGAAAGAGAGAGGAGAGCGAGGCGCATCTGGGGCTCTCTTTTATAGGCGACGGGGGGCCCTGGAGGAGGAGGAGGGGGAGGCTTGCCGTGCCAGCTTTAATGGCGGCACGAGATCTGTGAGAAGCGGTAGAAAAAGGCGCCTGGCGCGACGGAGGCGAGGCGAGGCAGTGACCAAAGGGGATAGGGTAGGGCTAGGTTCTGGGCGAGGAGCGAGCGGGCTGGCGGAATCGCGGCAAGACGGACCGGCGTGGCGCTGGAGGAGGTAGGAGATGACCACAGGGGTGGTGACAAAGGCAGACCCACGCAATGTCGTGAACGTGGCGAGCAGGGAGAAGCGGTATGCGAAGGCCGTCCGATTCGATCGACGGTCTTAGATCAAGGGGCGGAGGCGGAGGCAGTTTGAAGCGGGCACATGAGAGGGAACAGGGAATGGGCCGGGAGGAAAATCGGCCCAAGAGGCTTAGGGGGAATTTCAAGGATTTTTGATTTTAGAAAATACCAGAAAAGCAAAAGCATTTTTAGAAAATAGCTTAAGCCGTCCAAAAATTCTAGGAAAATTCACAGAAATCCCTTGAAATATTTAGAACTTAAATAAAAATATTTTCAGCTTAACTATTGCTTTTAATTTTTGCAATTAATTATTTTTAACATAAGGCACAAGGAAAAACCAACTTAAAATCCAACAAAACTCAACTAAACCAACTTGCATTAGTTCAAGTTTTAATTAAGTCAAATTAAACTACTTTTAAAATTCTAAATTATAATTTAAGCTTTGGCGAATTAATAAAACCAAATGGTTACTTTTTAAAGTTTTCAAATTTTTAAAAACTCAGGAAATTTGGGATGTTACAAACCTACACCCCTTAAAGGGAATCTCGACCCCGAGATTCAGGCTGACTAGAGAATAGGTGCGGGAACTCGGACTTGGCTCTCTCTTCAAGCGACTTTCTCTTACTGCGCGTAACAAAACTATAACCGGTCCGCACCGACTTAGAACTTACCAGGAACGACGTGTTGAATGGGCTCAACGGTGACTTGATTCACTTGTGCTCTTGCAGAAGGAGGTGGAGCCCGGATGGCTTGGCTTGGAGTCTGAGGTTCTTCTGATCTAATTTCCAATGCTGAGGTGGCTTGTGGTGCTAAGAACACTTGTTTATGTAAGGAACATTGTTTGACGAAGTGCCCTTCCTTGCCGCAATAGTTACATACTTTATATTGGATCATATCCCTCTTGGGACACTTGGAGAGATAGTGCCCCATGCTATTGTAGTTAGCACAATGATTAACTTGTTTTGGCTTTCCCTTTTGAGGGCATCCGCAGGCGAAGTGCCCTTGCCCACCACATCTGTAACAGATAACGTACTTCCCAAGATGGTGACTTTCAGGAAGAACACGACTCGTGTCCTTGAAATGGGATACTTCTGGTGGCTGGATCCTTGGCATTTTATTTTTCTTTACCTTTATTACGCTATCTGGGACGTAAGAGCGACGGAAAACTGCTACAAACTCAGCCCAGGTAATATCTTGGGGGTCCTCATGTCCTGTACAGTAGTTTTCCCACCATGCTGCTGCGGTGCCTTCTAGCTGTTGTGTGGCATAAAAAACTTTTTCACGATCATCACATTGAGCAATGGTGAGTTTCTCCACAATAGAGCATAGCCACTCTTCGGCATCTAGTGGTGTAGAGGGGTTGGAAAAAGTAGGTGGATGTGCCCTCATGATCCTTACAAACTTTGATGGTTGTAACGCTGGTGGTGGCGATAGCATGGCAACGGCCTGATGGTCCTGGTTCATCATTGTCATAAAAGCAACAACGGTCTGGTTGTGCTGGTACATCATGTTGACTAAGGCTGCAGCGGTCTGATTCTGTTGGTTCGTCATCTGATTCATATTCTGCATTACGGCTTTCATTAACTGAGTCTGAGCTGCCATAAACTGACCCAAGCCTTGGTCTGCTGTTGTGGCCAGTGGAGGTGGTGCATTGGGCTCCATGGATTCACCTTGACTTGCGGTGTTGCGGGTCTAAACCATCTGCATAGATCTCCTCAGGTTTAATAGACGAGAGGAAGAAAGCACGATAGGAAAGAGGGAAAAGCGCAAAGACGAGCAAGAAAAGGGGGGGGGAGATGGAACAACCTATTTGGGGAAAGTCAGTTTAACCCAACGAACAATAGCCGGAAAGCTACAAGAGGCAACAAAACTCAAGCCACAGATCCTATCTATCAGACTAAACGATACTGAAATTAAAAGGGGTAACTGCACTACTAATCTATCTTATGTGGGTGGGTGACTTCAAGCAAAGCTCGATTCTATAGAGATTATCGACATAAGAGGGTCACTTTACATTCAGAAACAAAGTTCAGAAAAGATAAGAAGTCAGACTTTGAGAATGGAATAAGGGAAGATTAGCATAAGATGAGGAAGAATAGAGTAAGATGAGAGGAGAATACTATTCAAGTTAATTGTTGGTTTGCTTTAGAAAATAGAATTTTGAATCTCTCAACTAATCGACCATGCTAACTAAGGTTACATCCTACAGTCGACAAAGCTCTGATACCACCGCTGTAGGGACCCCGGATCTCCGGATCCAGGACCCTCTGTGTATAACTGCACTATTCCCTGGATCAGTAGTTAGTGCACACAGTTGCAACATTGGTGTAATCAAAACCGTACACCTAGACTATAGATGAAGCAGACAAATTAATATTTAATAGCAAAAGGGACCTTATGGTCAAGTCTTACAAAGTTTGCCACGCAGGGCTAAGCAACAAAAGAGAGTTTGCAGCGGAAACCAAACATCCGGTGGAGGTCACCCAATATGCCCACCGGCAATCGAGTGAAGGACGCGACCTAGTTTGCAAAGTTTTCAAAATAATCTTCTCCATAGAGCCCTGAGTTCACTGGTTCACCCACCTCTGCTGATTTAAACAAAGGGCGCTAAGCCGTGAGTACTTTGAATGTACTCAGCAAGTCGCAGAGAAATGTATGCAAGTAATATTCATGCAAGGCTTGACAAGGATATCTTTAGGGCTATTTTGCAGAAAGCAATATTGGATATTTAAATACAATAAGTAGATTGCAAGGCACAGTTTAAAAAGATTAATACATAAGTAAACAAGTTTCTTTGAAACAACTAGTGAACATCCTGTTCACTTCCCAACCAACAACCACAACCATCTACAAGACTCGAACAACCCATTCCAACATTTCAAGAAAAATCTACCCCTTGCGTGAAATCTCCAGGCATGTCCATAACCTGGGACATGGCAATTCGAATAGTTTTACACTCTGCAGAGGTTGTACAGCTTGACCCACAAGACACGAATTTCTCTAGTTTGCTCGGCATATATCTATGCTACCGCTCACTACCTTAGGTAAGCAGTTTAGAGCACGTGACAAGGCTTTTACATAGTTCGGTTTTGACTTGGTCCTGTTCGCTAAGGGGTTACCGTTACGGGCCCCCTCTTGCGCCATAATCAACCAAAACAGAACCAAACCATAACCTTGCTAATTAGTCAGCCAGGTCTATCCCAATGTAGACATGTGGTTGTACGGTTAAGGCCTAGATTAATGGTTCAAGGTTAAGTCCTTAGTTGGTTGCTCAGACGAGATGTTTCCGCATTCCAAATGTGCTTACACACCCACCTTTTCCACCACCCACTCGTCCGAGCATAAATCATTTTCGTTCAACCATGCCAAATCACAACATCTTTTATCAAAAGTGGCTCCGCCACGGTTCCATAATTTCCTTTAGTCAAATTCAATCATTGTTGGGTTCAACCCGGCCAAAGGACCACCCTAGTCCTGGCATCGCAATTTTTTAGTTAAGGCGACAACAAATGTCGTGGCCTCACACAAGACCACACTTCATTTTAGTCAGCAACACTGGCCGCTACTACACAAGCCACGAACCGGTGTGCTGGGGGTAAACTAATATTGAATGATTCATGGCGAGACCGACGTCTACCCAAGAATGTCTAAGCAAACACGATACCCATGTTGGTAGTATAATAATATCCAACTAATAATCCATCCTAGGGTTTCCAAGGATTATGTCATTCAAGGATAGATGTCATTCACAAATCATCAAGGAGGCATAATGGCAATTTAGGTAATTAACTAATTCCCGAAACCATTTATTATAAAATTAGCAATGCATGTTTATATCAAACCATATACTTTTATAAAGATGGGTTCAATATGATCAATGGTCTATGACTTGCCTTCGTTGAAGAGTAGAGGTGCTTGATTAAATGTTCTGCTAAATCGTCAAAACACGAGAATCTATCTGTATGAACAAAGCTAAATAAATAAAACAACTCCAAATAAAATTCAAATAAATACTAATAGGAAGACAAGGAATTTAGATGAATTTAGAAATTTGAATCACTCGAATTGGAGTTCGAATGAGGAAGTTATGGCCAAAGGAAGTTGGAGAAACACATAAAATGATGAATTTAGGGATTTCTTGATTTTCCGAATTAATTTTCAACAGGAAAATCAGAGAAATGCCACCGGGCGGCCGACGGGGCTGACACGTCAGCGGAGGGCCGACGTGGCACCACGCGGTGCGGATGTGGCGCCACCTCACGCCACACGCGCCTTGCGGCGCGGCGCGACGGAGCGAGGGTCGCCGGCGATTAGGCTGCACATGCGGTGGTGAGGACACCCACGTGAAGAGGAGCTCCGGGGATGCTGATCGCGGCGGCGAGGACGCGACAAGCACGGGAGGTCAGCGGCAAGGCGAAGAGCGGCAGAGGCTCGGCTCGACGGCGACGACGGGGTTCCGGTGGGGCTCCGAGGACGGGGAGGTGCGTACGGGGTGGCCCTCGTCTTGGCGGTGCTAGGGGTGAGGTCGACGGAGGCCGGAGGGGCTTGACGGCGGCGGCGGGTGCGGTGGAGTGAAGCTCGGTGGCGGCGGCGAAAACTCCAATCACGGCCGAAAGAGAGTGGGAGAGAGAAGGGGAGGAGAGGGGAAAGAGAGAGGAGAGCGAGGCGCATCCGGGGCTCTCTTTTATAGGTGACAGGGGGCCCCGGAGGAGGAGGAGGGGGAGACTTGCCGTGCCGGCTTTAATGGCGGGCGGCGAGAAGCGGCGAGATCCGCGGAGAAGGGGCGTAAAAGGGTGCAGGTGCGACAGAGGCGAGGACAGGCGCGAATCAAATGGGGACAGGTAGGGCTAGGTTGCTGGCGAGGAGCGCAGGCGGGTGGGAATCACATGAGATGGACCAGCGGGCGCGGCCGGAGGTAGGAGACGACCCCGGTGCTCGACAAGGCGGGCCCACGTCAGTGTGGCAATGGCGAGAACTGGGAGGCGCGTGAAGGCAATGTCCGATTCGATCGGACGGTGCCGATCAGGGGAGGGGGGGGGTGGAGGCGGGCCACACGAGAGGGAACAGGGAATGGGCCGGGAGGAAAATCGGCCCAAGAGGCTTAGGGGGAATTTCAAGGATTTTTGATTTTAGAAAATACCAGAAAAGCAAAAGCATTTTTAGAAAATAGCTTAAGCCGCCCAAAAATTCTAGAAAAATTCACAGAAATCCCCTGAATTATTTAGAACTTAAATAAAAATATTTTCAGCTTAACTATTGCTTTTAATTTTTGCAATTAATTATTTTTAACATAAGGCACAAGGAAAAACCAACTTAAAATCCAACAAAACTCAAATAAATCAACTTGCATTAGTTCAAGTTTTAATTAAGTCAAATTAAACTGCTTTTAAAATTCTAAATTACAATTTAAGTTTTGGCGAATTAATAAAACCAAATGGTTATTTTTTAAAGTTTTCAAAATTTTCAAAAACTTAGGAAATTTGGGATGTTACATAAATGATACTTGACATCAATTATTCAAAGCCATGCCATTTTGTTTTATTGACTACCATGAGTCTAGCATTCAATGTCTATAATTGGACCTCCTGTTGATGGGCTACAAATTCACCGCAGCTTGTAAAACTTCAATCCGAGAACTTGGATTTGGTTAACCGTACGTATTAGCACCATCTTTAGGTCATGCCAGTGTAGGACGCATGGACGGATTATGCTGTTCTCACAGCAACGTTGAACCATGGGAGCTTTAGTTTGCTAGCTCGGGAAAACATAAAGGAATAAGTCCAATTTACCACCCCCCTCCCCCGAACTTTGGCGAGACTCTAAAAAATCCCATGAACAACAAAACCATTTCAAGTTAGACCCTAGGCTGGTTTCATTAATGGTTTTAGCCATGTCAGCCCTATAGGTCCCACTCGTCAGACACAAATGAGAGAGAGAGAGAGAGAGAGAGAGAGAGAGAGAGAGTAATAGAGGGGTCTACGTGGCATCACTAATTCTTCCTCATTCTTCTTTTCTCCCCCATTGCTTCCGGCCTCCCCTCACGCTGGATGCTTTGTGGCATGGACCTCGTCGAGCTCTGTGTCTTCTCCGACGCCACCCATTCGTCCCCATCGCCGACCCACCCCACGCCATCGGCCGCCTCAAGCAGCTCCGCCTGCCGCCGTCCTCTGAGAGTTCGCCAACTTCTGGCGGTGTCATCTTCAAGGTCTACGTCATCGGCAGCCACGTCACCTGCATCAAGCGCCACAGCCTCCCGGACGTGTCCAAGGAGATCCTCGAGGACACCTCCACCGAGGGCTCCGTCTCCTTCTCCCAGGAGATCCTCCAACCGAGTCGCCTCGCATGCAGCCCAGCCCATTCCCCTCCTCCTCCACCGAAGTTTCCCTCGTCGTACCCGGCAGCCCGGTGAGCTCCGACACCGACCGACCACGTCACGGCGTGTCCTAGCCCACGATGAGTCTTTGCCCCTCAGTCAATTGGAGGTTCTCTCATGAGGAGTGTGCCGCGCCGCCTTCTTCACCGATTCCGGCCGGGAGCCGCCACCCGGAGTCCCTCCGTCGAGCTTCGCGCCAATCGCTCGTGACTGAAGCACCGCCTCGGCTCCCTTGTTCTTCCCTAACCTTCAATTAGAGCTCTCCCTCACCCCTCCTGTGTCCCCACGGCGAGCCCTCCGCGCCGCTCGTGGTCCACACCGCCAATGCATCTCGGCACTGCCTCGCCTCCATGGTCTGGCCAGGTGAGTTCCTCGAGACCCACTGAAGCTCTATAGCCAGCCGCTTATCTTTGCCGCACAGCCGCCACTGGTTGCCCTGGGCCACACCATCACCACCCCTTGGACCCCCCTCCTTAGCTGGTCCCATTTTTGCCATCGCCGGTCGCCATCGATGACCCCCCTCGCCGGTGGCAAGCAATGCCCTGACCTGGCTCTGCCCTCCTCTACTCCTTTTCTCTCTATGAATGCCTCATGGTCAAAGAAGATGTACACGTGGACGCCAGATCAACGAAAGATGTACACGTGGACGCCACGTCAGCTAAAACCAGGGTGGTTTAGGGTGAGGGGGTTATTTGATCTGGTTTTGACAATTGAGGGGTGTAAAGTGAACAGTTTTGTAGTTCAGGGTGTTTTTTTGGACTCGGTCCATAGTTCAGGGGAGTAAATTGGACTTATTCCAAACATAAATGAAAGGGATCAAACAAGAAATATCAAGCAATCTCCTTGTACTAATAATACATGTGCAACTCTTGGATATACAATCTTTCTATATAAAAGCTCACGGATTCGAGGCTCAAGGAGAGTGGCCACGTTGGCTCGTTTTCTGGGCCGTCGGATTCCTCGCGTAGCCCTTTCTCTACCGCTAGATTTCCCCAACGAAACGCACGCTGCGCTGCCTTCGCGAATCCTCCAGTCACGTGCACGCGTGGGCCCACATGTCTCACACGGCGCAGCGCGACGTAGGGCGCGTCAGTATGGTGCCTTTTTCTTCTCCACCTTCCCTATTTTCTCTTCCTCTCCTTCCTCCGTTACTTCATCCCCTAACTCCTCCTCTTTGGGATTTGCTCTACTGCCACCAAAGCTCCCCCATGGCACTCCTCTCTCTAGCTCGGGCTCCCCATGGCGCCGCCGTTCCTCTGACCATCTTCGGCGCCCTTCGTCGCCACCACCGGCTCCCTTGCGCCTCGCCTCCCTATGCGTCGGCATCCCCGCACCCTGGCTTTGGCTTGGCTCGGCCTACGGCTGCCTTGCTAGGCTCGCTTGGCCTCGCCTCCCCTATGGCTTGGCCCTCCAGTGCCTCACTACGCCCCAAGAAAAGAAGAGATCCAGGCATTTCTCGCCTAGTGGGGATGATCCCACCGAGATGGGTGCCACCAGGCCGGGCCATCGACACCACCACCCACCGTTCCTCCGGGACCTCTCCTCCCCGGTTTCATCATCCGTCCGCCTACCCCCGGCCTCCCTGTGCCACGAGATCCAGGCCTCCAACCCCGCCGCCGCCTCACCCATTGCCCTCCCTTGATGACCTCTCCCACTACTCCCCTTCTCCGCAGCCCCCTACCCCTCCGCAAACAAGCATGACCCCGTCGCCTCCGCCCCCTCGCACCGGCCTCTTCTCCTCCCCGCTACGCTCCAACGACTCCCCGCCTGCGGGCGTGGTGGTCCCCTCGAGGAGGAGAAGGCTAGGGATGGTTCTCCGGTGCATGGCGTCGTGCATCAACAGCAGTCCCCGACAACAGCGTTGGGGCAGCAGTCACAGCAGCAGCAGTAGGTGGCGCTCATCACGCTGCCGCCGCCTAGGGAGATTACGCGGCCGGAGATGCCGACGGATTCAGTGCCCGCCGCTGGCCGGGTCGACGATGAGGAGTGGGTCACCGTTTTTGGGTATGTGGCCTCGCCTCTTGCTGATTCGATATGACGAATGTGTCAGATTTGTGATGGAATTTGTGCCGTTTGATTCATATAGTTGTGTATGCTTCGTGTTATAGTAGATTAGATGTATTGTTCTTAAGGAATTGGGTAAGTGGATTAGCGTATATAGAATTGGTAATTTTGTCTTGTATAGTTGTAGCAATTCTGTGCGATCAGGGAGAACCACGTAGTGATGCCTGATGCAGTTGTGAAGTTCTATGTTTTTTAAAAATCGTTTTGTGTTATTGATACCAAGATTAGCAAGACCTTAGCTGGCAACAAAAGACTGGTTAAAGTTGATATCACTTAACCATTTAGGTTGATTATCCATCTTAATGCTTGACACAACGTCCAGATACCCACTAGGCTACTATGGTCAAAAAATGGTGAAGTGTACAGATCAAGATTTGAATTGTTGGCATGTTGAAACTTGGAAGATCCTTTGGCCAGAACAATCATTTTGGAACACAAAACTATTACTCTATTGTCTCTGTCTCTCTTATTCTCTTCCCCTGTTTTAGGAACTTTTCTCATTTGAGATGATGCAATCAATAATTTTGCATCTACATTTTACATGCACTAGACAGTCATACATACCATCCGGTGATCTGGAAACAAGTGGCTATGCTTTGATTGATATCATTGTATTTGGAAAGATTTCATGAACATATATCCATAAGACCATTGTTGTACTTAAGTATATCCTTTTCTTGCTCTACCTCATTTAAAGCAAATCTAATCTGTCTTAAGACCTTTCTCTCACATTTGTTCGGCCTCAGGTCCGCTCCCTGCTGCCGGCTCGACTTGATCTTGGACGGTTATCAAAGCTACCTGTTTTTCTTTCCATTTGTTTCTGTTATTTATGTGAAAGCTTCATAAGATAGTGGATCGATTAGATGAAAAAAATGATCTTATTAGTTCAATTGCTTCTATTGGAAAAGGCGGATTGCCAATTTAACTTGTTTATCTTCTTTGGAGCAGATTGTGGACTACAGTGTACTGGGAGGTGAGGAGATGAATTTAGCTTGAAATGTTTTTTTAGGTATATGAAAAGCTAATCAGATTTCTGATTCATTGTTTTTGCTAATGATAGGAAAGTGTAACCGTGGGATGTCTCTGGTTGATAGCTATAAGCTGTTGAAAGGTGCTGATGTTCTAGGTGAGGAGATGTTTCTTGCCTGTACTCTTGGTTGGTGCATTGAATGGGTAATGTTTTCCCCTCAGTGTTGTTCTAAATAATAGCTGTAAAGCAACCAAAAGTGCTCCTCGGAGCTTGCTATTGTCACTTTTGGAGCTTGCTATTGTCTGTGCAACTTCAAGCTTTCTTTCTTGTGCTTGATGATATCATGGCTGACTCCCACACTCGACGTGGCCAACATTGTTGGTTTAGGGTGCCTCAGGTTGGTGAGGCCGAAATTATCCTCTCTGACAACAATATTTATCTATTTATTGATAAGTTACTTTTTTTGGTTAAGTAAAATCATTTGAGAACACTTTGTAGTAATTTTTTTTTCACTTGTTACCTATGCAGCTTATCCTTAACACTGCCCTTTGTTACACAATAGGTTGGCCTCATTGCTGTAAATGATGGGATTATCCTTCGCAGCCATATTTCACAAATCCTTCGGCTTCACTTTAAGGGAAAACCTCACTACGTTGGTCTCCTTGATTTATTCAATGAGTTAAGTATATATTCGATATAAAAATGTTAGGTCCGAACTTCTGATTATTATAGGTCTTGATTATCTTGTCTTGTTTTTCTAGGTTTAGTTTAAGACGACTTGGTCAATTGTTGGACCTCATCACAACTCATGAGGGAGAAAAAGATCTTACAAAATATAACATAGCAGTGTAACTTAATATTGTATTAACTTTGAAAAAAGCTTCTTTTGCATTCTTTATAGTGTCTATTTTTAGCACAAGTAGTCTTTTCTTGTTTTTGTCACCTATAACTCTAGCACGAATTGTTTTTGTCTCATATATTTTTGGTAGTTCTGATTTGGGACTTGATTCTAAACATTTGATATATTTTTAGCCACCACTGCATTGTTCAATACAAGACAACCTACTATTTGTTTTATCTGCTGGTAAAGTTAACATCTATTTTCGTATTTTATTTTTATATATTCCCGTTTTGGTAGTTAAAACTAGATGCAAGTTATGCCAATATGATTCTTTATCAAAGGTTGCATGTGCACTGCTGCTCTCTGGTGAGAATTTGGACAAATATGGTGCTGTAGAGAATATCCTTGTTGAGATGGGAACATACTTTCAAGTCCAGGTAACTGCTGTTTCTGCTACACATAACAATACAAAGCATTTGGCTGCAGCAGGAATTAGTGTACTTAGCATTAATATGATTGTTTTCTTTCAGGATGATTATCTGTCTCGTGCGTTTGCGCTGTCTGCTGTTGCCATGTACATCTTCCTGCTGAAGCAGAAAAAGTTATAAGCACACTGCATTCATCTCTGATGCCTTACCAACTATGCAGATTCATTCTTGGTATGCTGTTATATAGTTGTGTCTATATGAAGAACTGGAATTGGTTCTCAATAGGGCTTAAGATATGCTTAACGTTGATGCGAACTACTAAGTAGGATTTAAGACTGCTCCTATTAGCAGAAATGACTGACTATGTAATCTTTGTATTGTACAATTATTCTTTCTGATGAGGCACTAATTTCCTTTTGATCTGATAATTTATCTACATTGTATTCGTTGTCATTTTGTTCCATCTCACTTAGACTTGCTTAATATAGTTTTGTTGCCCTCTATTCTTTGTCTTGTAATTTCTGATGTAGTAAGGATGAGAGCCAAAAAAAACTTTGATTCTACATTTTTAAGAGTCTGTAATATACTCATATCTATAAAATGAAACAAATGAACACACTACCTCATCTTGATATGCATATTTCCTGTCCTATCGACTCTAGAATGACATAAACACATCGCCCTTACTAACGGTTTTTTGGTCCTAATCACAGTCTCGTGTCTTCGATTCCGCGCGCCAAGGCGCGCGGGGGTTTCTAGTATATACTTATGCAAAACTATTTCCGCAATCCATGTATCAACATAAGGTAATATCACTTTAAAGTTGACACATGGTGAGAAACTCGTTCCGCATCGTGAAACATGAGCTACTGTCAACCGCAGCGAAACAAAAGGTGGCAAAGTCATGAAAGAAGGGATGCCATATGCACACTTGCCTCTCTTGCACGTAGGGTACACAGATGACAACACAACTTAATGGTAGTGGTGCAAATGAAGCGGATAATTTCCGATCGACTGAAGACTCGTGTAGCGAATACGGGATAGAGAAATGAGTATCCGACAATTTTCTTGTCCGACTCCGAGGAAAAAATACGAAATAAGATACATGATGAGCGATATCCATCCATATGTATCCGTATGTCATGTAGTATGAGAAAAGCCTATTCTAACATCACTTAGGAACAAAATAACAGATAGGTGGGTTGCTACATCTAAGTAGACAAGGGACACTGAGTGGTTTTCATTCGACATCTCAGCGATTAGTCTCACCGCGTTCACTCTGATTTGCACTCCTATTGTCTAATGTCCTGTGTCGAGTGCAAAAGAAGTGGATAATCTCCATCGACGGACTAACCAAAGGCTTGCGGCGGGAATACGGGAGGGAGGAATGAGTATCCGACACTATCTGTGTCTGACTCCAACTTCAAGAAAGAAATACCGAATAGGATATAGGACAAGCGATATAAGTCCGTATCTACTCTGATTGCACCCCTACTCAATGGTATGATGTGAAGTTCATTTCTATTCACAGGAAGATAATGGCCCTCCTAGCAAAAGGCCAGGGAATATGAGAACGAGTGTTCTGATGGTACATATCATGTGACGCTACATGACTTGCAGTGCAAAGAAAATAAGCTTGTCTTGTTTAAGTCAAAACAACACAACAACGTACATGTCAGCAGTGGACTCCTACACTAGGCTTGGGACAGGAGGCTATAAACCGGTGCTTACTCTCACCTGCAACTTTTATTTATTCTCTCACGAATCAATTCAACATATGATAAAGGAAGCTATCCATGCTATGTTTGGTCATGTGACGAACCTGGGAGTAGCACCACTATATTCTCTGTGTATTTAACACTAGTCTATAGAACAGTAGCTACTAAACACAGTAAACAAATATGGCAATATCCATATCTCGCAAAATTTTATTAATAATTATCAGAGTTTATTACATGAATGGCAAGCCAACAATAAAAGAAAACAACGGAAAACGAAGATGTAGTAGAAGGCCCCAACAAATCTGCCACATGCAATCGACTGGGGTAACGGCCTAGTCATTCAGATCCTCATCAATTGCGAAGTTCTCCTCTTCTAAATAACATTTTATTAAGCAAGGGTGAGTACAACATATACTCTACAAGTTACACTCATAATAGAATATAATGCATGCGGGTATAACAAAGGAAGACTTATATGGCTGAGTTTTGCGTAAAACAATATTTTTAGTTAAATTACATTTACTAAGTTCCAAAGCAATTATTCTATATCTAAAATTGAATTTGATTTTATTCGTCATTTTTTTAGTGTAGGATAAACCTCCATACACAACTGGTAGGAATAACCAATCCAAAAGTGGCTATACAAAGGTAAAGGGTACATCTAGAATTTTAAAACATGAATTTAAATTAAATTGAATACAAATAGGCATGCAATAAGAATTTAAACAAATTTAAATTATTTGAAATAATGGGATCAAACATGATCAAAGGATGTAACTTGCCTTGCTCAATTAATTATTGTTCTGAAACGACATACAAATCTGTCTCTCTAAAGTCGTCGAAGTCTATACGCGAAAATAAGCCAAATTCAAATAAAACTGAAATAAAATTTCAAATTAACTCTTAATTAAATAATTTTAGTATATTTAGCTATATTAGTATTTTATATAAATTTAGAAATTTAAATCACTAGAATCGGAGCTCGAACGAAGGAGAACATGCTATCGGAAGATTGAATTTCACATGAAATGATATAATAGGAAATTTCTGAATTTTTGGAATTATTTTTCTGAAGGAAAATCCATTTATTGCATTAGCATGACATCAATGAGAGGATTTTATTGTTTGGGCGAATTATTTTTGTAAAGAAAAAGGAAATCAGCCACTCACATGTGGGCCCCAGGTCTGTGGACTTGGTCTAAGGAATTGTGCTGGTCCAGAGTGGATCGGGTGTGTGAAATAGTGGTGCTTGCCATGCATGCATGACACATGAGCGGCCACGCGGATGCTGGCACTGAGGTGGTGCACATGTGGCCCTATGTGGCGGCCATGTGGCAGCGGCAGCGACAGCGCACATAGGGACCAGAGGTCACCGGCGATTGGAGGCGCAGTGGCGGACGGTGAGGGTAGCAACAGAGGGAGGGAGGGGCGGGGAGCATGATGCTCTCGGTATCATCACCTAAGCGTGCGGTGATGGCCGGTGGCGAGGACAAAGGTAGTGGCGCGATTCGGCTCGCGGTGGCGACGGCGTTCCAGCGATGCTCCAGGGAAGGAGAGGTGAGCACAACGTAGAACGTGGCGCGACGAAGCCAGTGGTGTGGACCATGTCAATGGAGCTCAACAGGAGGCGATGTAATTGGTGGTGGAGGAGTGGAGTAGCTTGCGGCCAGCGAGGGGAAAACTCAAAATTCGGCGAGGAGAGGAGGGGGTAAGGGGCTGAGATTTGGGTAAGGAGATTAGTGAGGAGAAGGGCACCCGGATAAGGACATCACTCCTTCGGATAAAAAACACCAACGCTTCTCAACCTCCTGGACCAATGACTAGGGCAAAAGCACAACAATTAAACTATCAGGTAAACTCGTTCTTAGGAGTAAACAATATTTCCGATGAGAATCCAATACTTCCTAAGACTTGTGATTTTCTTGTTCTTAGGAATCATGGAGAGAAGGAGCCAACTAACGGCAAGGGGAACAATCATGGAGAGGAGGAGCCACTCATGGCAAGGGGCACAACAAGGACTTCACCTAGTTTGACCATCTCCTCCAATTTGGCTACATTCAAGTCTACTTCATCAGGCCGACGAATTTAGGCTTATTATCCATGGTGCTCCAACACCTTTATTTTGGGCCATGGGCCTTGTATTGCTTGGGCCCAAGGGGAAGGCGTCACCCTAGTTCGGCCATCTTGCTTGGTCGATACCCCCTCCCTAGGGCACCCACCTCCTTGCCGTAACTCCTCATATTGGAGCTGCCACCCTCTTTTGCAAAACTCGGGTTTTGTTTGGTTTAGTTTTCCACTTGTGAAACTATACGATCTCCTCTTATTTGGCTAGGGCAACAGCGTCATCGTGCTTTAGAACCCCAACTTTTCAATACAAATCTTAATTCTATTCGCAATTTCAGATTGCTTATCTATCGTATTCTTGCTTGTTCTTCGATTGCATGTAGGAATAGACCTTCGTGGTCAAATCGATCGTGATTCTAGCAACGTAGATAACGATATTAGAGTTGGTTCAGTGATTGCCAGACATATTGGTCATGTACGATTGGTAGCCGAATCGTAAGAGTCGTCTCCTCAAATCGAATTATCCTTCTCATCAAAAGATCGGGACACCCTTTGTCACATCAGGTAGTATCAGAGCTCAAGTTGATTGGTGAGATTTCCTTTACCTACAGTCCACAAAGGCCACAAAAAAAATTAGGGTTAGTTCATCTGTTCCAAACCAATTTGTGCCTATAATTTTTCTTGTCAGTAATTTGCATTGTTGAATTCTTGGTTGCATGGTCGAGTCAAGTGTTGATTTCTAGTTTTAGTTTTTACTAGTTGATCAGCGTCTAGTCTGTATCTTGATCGCTACAGTGACAACCACAGGGCCCTGCCATCACTACTGCGGCAACCACAACCTCCTGCCACTCACCGCCGCGGCCACCGATTACCTCTGCCGCCGCTACCATCTCGCGCTGCCGTGGCCACTAAGAGCCCTATTTGTTGTTGCCTCGCGCTTCGGGCTAACGACGCCTTTACCGCCATCGCCTTGTATTGTCGCGCCACCGATGCCCTGCGTTCTTGCCTCATGCTATCGTGGCTGCTGATCACTCCTGCCACCTCACGCCATCGCGGCAGCTGATCGCCCTTGCTGTCGCTGCCTCACACTGCCATGGCCACCATTCGCTCCTACTGTCACTGCCTTTTCCCTGCCGTAGCCAAGTTTTGGTTTTGCTACTGCCTAATTCTGTTTTGCCACAACCAAAGTGCCCTAGTTGTTTTTGGTTGTGCAAGAGAAGGAAAAGGATTCGGTTTCCATCCTGAAGTGAAATTCAGTTTTGCCGAATAGAATTCAGTTTTGCCAAAGAGAATTAGGGTTTGCCGAAGTGCAAAATTTAGTTTCCGCCGTAGTGCTAAAATAAAAAACGGTTTTGGTTTCCAGTAGTTTTCTGGGGTAGAAAAAAAGAAGAAAAATAGACGGACAAAAAAAAGAGAAAATAAAAGAAAGAAAGAAAGAAAGAAAACATATACCTCAGGGAATTACTTCTCTCTTAGTAGGGCTTCTTTTACATTTTGCTTCATAGGCTTTGATTAGCTAGCTTTTTCTGGGCTAGGATTAGCAACTTTGACTAGTACTTTGAGCAATTTTTCAACTTGCATTACTGATTTGATTGTTGCTAATCCTTGCTACCATATTAAAGCCTTTCCTAGCTGCACCTTCTACCATTATACACGTACTAGTTGCTTGCAATTGCTTTGTTAATCTTTGGAGAGCGTTTGACACCGACACTAGTTGTCGGTCACCACTTGTTTTGCTTGGTAAGAACTGATAAGAACTTGGTATAAGCTTGAGTGTGAGCGACTTTTGAACCTCCAGCACCTAGTAGTTGATAGGGACATATACACTATGATTTGTTCTTTGTTTCCTACTAACAATGGCAGGTCTCGCTGATCACTCCGAGGAGGAAAACCCTTTGACACCTCGTACGAAAGGAATCATACAGCACTCCACACGCTTGTTGAATCAATAATCCGAGCATCTTTAGGGGGCTATTGATGCCATCCACGCACGTGTGGAGCATTTGGAGAGAGCTCCACCACCACAGGTTGCAGCTCCTATACCTGCTGCCCCCGCTATTGCCGGCATTCCACGACAATGCCCTACCCCCTTCCGTTGCTCGGTCATGGGCCGAAGAGGTAGAACAACAAGATGAGGTCGATCATGAAGCAAACCAATACATTGCTGATACGGAGTCCGATGGAGGCTTTAACCCCAATAATGATCGTGATCATCGGCGAAGACGCTTCAATCGACAAGGTATGAGGAGAGACCCACCATGTGAGGTATGTGACCATAATGATGCATTTGGTAAAATTAAATTCACTATGCCTTCTTTTGCTGAAAAATATGATCTTGATGCTTATCTCACATGGGAGTTAACCGTAGAATAAAAATTTGCTTGTCATGAATTCCCTGAAGATAAGAAAGTTAGGGCTGCTACTAGTGAGTTTGTTATTTTTTGCCTATATTTGGTGGAATGAATATTGTCGTACTAATCAGAACATACCTAGAACTTGGAATGCTTTGAAGAGAGCAATGAGACATAGATTTGTACCTTCATATTATTCTCGTGATTTTCTTAATAAATTGGAATGCTTAAGACAAAGTAGTAGTTCAGTAGAGGACTATTATCAAGAATTGCAAACTGGTTTGTTGCATTGTGGTTTAGAAGAAACTGAAGATGGGTAGATTTTTGGGAGGTTTAAACTGTGAAATTCAGGACATACTTGATTATAAAGAATACAATTCTATTACTCGCTTGTTTCATCTTGCTTGTAATGCTGAAAGAGATGTAAAGGGACGTCAATCCAAGAACAAAGGAAATTTTACAGGTTCTTTTGCAAGTCGAGGGCAATCAAGAGCACCATTTACTCCCTCCAACTGAACACCTGCACCTACAAACTCCTCCAATAGCCGGTGTCCGTCTACTTCCCAACCCCCCGCACCAGAAACGAGCAAGAGCATGGTTCAAGCCCCCGCACAAAGTTCATCTTCGGTTGCTTCAACGGGTATAGCACAAGAAACACAATGTCATCGCTGCAAGGGCTATGGACACATGATGCGGGATTACCCTAGCAAGCGAGCTCTCTTGATAAAGGATAATGGTGAGTATACTTCAGCTAGTGACCTTGAGGAAGAATATGCTATGCTTGCAACTGACCCCCAGGTGATGACCAAGAATCTAAGTGAGACGAGGAACAATATGGTGATGAAATTTCATATAAGTATTTAAGCCTTATAGTGAAGTGTGTACTTAGTGCAGAAATGGAGCGTGCTCAGCAGAATCAATGCCACAATCTGTTCCAAACAAGGCTTGTCATCAAAGAGCGTTCATGTCGTGTGATCATTGATGGGGGGAAGTTGCAATAATTTGATGAGCATGGACATGGTTGAGAAGCTTGCATTGACCACATAACAGCACTGTCATCCATATTACATTCAATGGTTCAACAAATGTGGTAAGCTGAAGGTAACCCGCATTGTGAGAGTACATTTTTCTATTAATTCTTATCATGATTATGCTGATTGCGATATAGTACCTATGCAAGCCTGTTCTTTGTTGTTAGGTAGACCTTGGCAATATGATAGAGATCCGGTGCATCATGGTAGAACTAATAAGTATACTCTCATGTTTAAAGAAAAGAAAATTACTTTGCTACCCATGTCTCCTGAAGCTATTTAAAAGGATGAATTAAAGAGAGCTAATAGAGAAAAGGAGAGTAGAAAAAAGTGAAAATCAGATTGTAGCTAAAGAACTTGTGCACCAAAAGAAGAAAGAACCTAGTGCTAGGAAAGGTGAAATTAAATTGAAAGGTTCTGTTTTACTTGCTACTAAATCTGATATTTGTGAGATGGAAGATAGCAAATCCGATTGCTATGGTTTAGTGTGCAAAGAAGCATTGTTTTCTTTTGAGGATATGCCTCCTTCTTTGCCTCCTGTTGTTGCTAACTTTTTGCAAGAGTTTGCTGATGTCTTTCCAAGTGAAATGCAGGGGGGCTGCCTCCAATTTGGGGGATTGAACATCAAATTGATTTAATTCCAGGAGCCTTACTTCCTAACCGTGCACCATATAGGACCAATCCCGAAGAGACTAAGGAAATTCAGGGTCAAGTGCAAGACTTGCTTGACAAAGCGTACGTATGCGAAAGCCTTAGGGCATCTCCAATAGTTAGAGATAAACTTGTCTCTAACATATGCTACATCATTTTTAGAGACAACATCTCCAATAGATAGTCTCTAGCATACTCTCCAACATTTATATTTTATAATTTTCCTTTGAAATAGACTACATGTCAACTAGAGTAGATTAATGTATCATGTCTTATTTCGCGTGCACGACAGTCTCTTCAAGAAGATACGACCTGTGCTCTCCCCCCTCTCCTCCACGTAGGATTTTGTTGACGTGGCATGGTTAAGAGACGACAATAAATACACTATTGGAGATGCCCTTTGTAACATCCCAAAATTTGGTTTGTTTTAAAGTTTTAAAATAAAATAACTATTTGAATTTTGTCTGTTAAAGTTAAAGCTTAATTGGAATTTTTAGAGACCAAAAATAATTTAATATGATTAATATCAACATTAACTACTATGAAAATTATTTTATTTGGATTCTTTGTGCTTGGATCTATTTTCTAATTTTTTCTAGAATTTTTTCGAGTGCATTTGCTATTTTCTAATTGCCATTTGAATTTTTCTGTATTTCCTAAAAAGAAAAACCTAATAAAAATCTCTGATTTTGTTTGGGCTGAATCCTTTTGACCCGGCTCAATCTTGTTTGCTTCCGGCCCGTTTGTTCTACTCCTTTCTTTTCTTTAATTCCCAGCTCGTTTCTTTTCCTTCGTGCGCCAAACCGAGCCTAGGCCGTTTCTTTTCTTAGCCCGCTGCTTTTTCTTCGGCTGGTTTTCTTTTCCCTTTTGCTTCGCTTGGCCTGCCCAAATTTTGGCCCGCCATTGCTTTCCCTTCACGCGCGCGTGAGCTGCTACTTTCCTTTTCCACCACGTGCGCATTGCCTTGGCCGAAGCCCAACAAGAGCCAGCGTTGCTTTTCTTTCTTTCTCATGCTGCCGCATGGGACCACCTTGTTAGCGCACTTGGTCATCTTCTCCAATCGTTCCCAAGCGGGACTCTCCTGGTGTCCGTGAACAACACGCGAGCGCCACTGCATCCTTTGCAATCTCCCCCATCCGGCGCTATAAAAGGAACCCCAACCCCATCAATTCCTTCACCCATGCCTCCTCTCTTGAAACCCTAAACCACAGGTCCCGGTCTCGCAATCCGTTTGCCGAATTACGCCAAGGAAACACCACCATTGAAGCTTCTTTGCCCTCGATTTTCATCATCCACAAGACTTCTCCGGTCGTGCTCCCACCCCCATTGGACTCGCATCGACATGGTCTTCGCGGTGCTCTCTCCATCCTTTTCCGAAGATCGCCACTTCGCTGTTGTCGATTCCATCATCAAAACCCGGCCGTTGCCGTTGTTCCGATCTACTTGTTTTGTTGAGCTCCTTTACTTTCTGTGCACGTCATGTCATGCCCTGACCCCTTCTCGTCTAATCCCTCGCTTCCTCTTTTGCTCCTTTGTCGCTGAGTTGCCGTTGCCGAGCATCGCCCGAACCTCTGGTCATCTTGTCGTTGCCACCGGTTTGATCAACCTTTGGTCATTCCGAGCCTTTCCCTGTGTTCCTGGTGATGCTGCCGCACCCGTGCTTCTCTTGATCTTCATCGGGCGCTAGTGCTTCGCCAAGGCCGCCGCGACCGAAGCTCTTCATCGCTGGTCATGTCTACTGCCTCCTTTGCTTGTTTTGGCTCTAAACCGAATCAGCCACGAGCTAAGTGCCATATCACCCCTCTGTCCCATGTGTCAAGCCATGTGGCAGCCAGCTCACCCTCCACCTAAGCTTCTGTGCCCATGTGGCATCCAAGTCCAAACGTTGTCATCAGCACAGGTGTCAAACCGAGCCCATAGTCCATGAAACCAGTCCACCATGATCCTACTCATTGACAGTGGGCCCCACTTGTCAAATTCCAATTCTTTTATTTGTTTTGGCCGAAAATCTATTGCTGATGTCAGTTGACGCCATAATTCCCTTTTCCTTCAGAAAAGATATTTCAGTAAATCCATAAATCTGATTTTCATCAATTTATGTGATTTCAAACTTTCAAAGCCCATATCTTTTGCATCTGAACTCCGATTGAGTCCATTCAAATTTCTCAATTCATCTAAATTCAAGATCTATTTATCTAAGATTTTTATTTAATTTTTAGAGTTTGTTTTCTCTCTATTATTTATTTATTTGGTTTATTTACTTGTTTGCAAGTAGACATTGATACTTGGGGAAATTTTGAGCAAGGAGGAGATCACTAAGATCAAGATCAATCCCAGGTTCTATTCCAAGGAAAGTCATGGTCCTTTGATCATATTGAACCTATGATTTCAAAAGTATATTGTTTTATACAACTGCATGCTATCTTTATACAAATTGTTTTGGGATTAGTTATCACCTGTTGACATTATGCCTCCATTGATTATTTGAATGCCATGAATCCTTTGTCACCTTAGCAGGGATAATTTTTGTTGGACATATTTTTATCACCAGCATGGGTATCGTATTGTTTCTTAGTTCAGCTTAGTTATGATGGGTTCATTGTCACATGTATCATAATGATTAAATTTGACTTAATGAGATATAAAATTATGGTGGTTAGCCACTGCTATTAAAATTTGTGTACCATGACGGGATGTGTCATTGGTCTTAGTTAAATAAAATGGTTTTCGCTTGGACGAGAGGATGATGGACTTGGAGGGTGTGATTATAACACGTCGTGGGTATGTGGTAGACTCGCTTGAGTAACTTCTCAAGGACTTAATCTTGTGCGCCATTGAACTGTGCCTTTCATACAACCACATGCCTGATGGGACGAGCCTAACCTAGTAGGTTGCTGTCGGGACCAGATTTCTGAATCCGAACCCTCTGTGTATTTCTGCACTAGCCCCATGATCATTAGCTAGTGCACATAGTAGAAATATCGTTGATAACAAGTTCGAATCAGGAAATAACATTAATAAACAACTGAGTACCAGCCTTATGGCCACTTATTACAAAAGAGATCAAAATACCTTGAGTCTTACAGCAGCGGAAATAACAAATGATAATCTCTGAGTGGTGGCCCATCAAATTGCCCACCAGCATTCGACTGGGAGCGCAACCTAATACTCTGGGTGTCCTTCATCAAAGCCACATGCGAAGTAGTCGTAGTTGTCCTCAGCATCATTGAAGGCTTTTGAGATATGTTTTGAATGTAGCATGTGAGTACATAAAGTACTCCGCGAGCCTTGGAAAATATGCATATGCATAGCTTTAACAAATGAGGCTTAATGGTTCTTTTGCACAAAGCAATATTTTAAGTTTCAACAGTTTTTCATAAAGTACATTTGACAAAAAGTAGTTTCGATAAATAAATTAATTGTATCACTAGTGAAGGTTTTAGCTACCAACCACTAGTATCAATGCTCTTAGCCGCGAAGGTTCAAAGGCCAAAATATCTACCCAAGAGTCCCACTTCTCCCAAGTTTCCAAAATTCACTCTTTTGAAATCAAAAACCAAAATCTACCATGTGAAAACGCACCTTGCCCGCCCTTGACCGTGGGCATGGCTATTCGAATAGTTTTACACTCTGCAGAGGTTGTACAACTTGACCCACACAAGATAATTGTAATACTCCAAATTAAACTAATTGAGAAGAAATAAATTAGAGAGACGGACCAATCAGAAAAGTGGTTTTAACAGGAGATTAGAGGGGGGTTTATGCATAATTTGGACAACCTGGGTTGTAGGCTTCCGGCCCACAGCATTTAGGCCCAAGAGGAAAGGGTAGCCGGCCACATAAGAAGGAGAGGGGGCAACCCTAGGGTTGCTACAGTACCATGGCTATAGTGCTGCTGTCATGCTACAGTGCCACGCTGTGCTACAGTGCCCTCCCACACTTAGCTAAGGAGGAAGGGAGAAGCCACCTCGGGTGCTGCCGGCCAAGGAAGAGAAAGGAAGAAGAGGAAGGAGAAAGAAGAAGAGAGGAAGGGGAGAGATCATAGGCGCGTGATCATCGTGCTTAGCAGGTTCTTCGTCGTTTTGTCAAGGGTAACCCCTGTTTTCCCCCTATTATGGTATTTAGGTCTACTCAGGACAAATTGGATTAGACCGATGTTTTGATGTGCTTAAATGCAGAATCAGTCCTAGACATCTCTGAGAGTAGTGTAGAGGACGTCGTCATCTTTCCATGCAGTGCTAGATCACATTATTTGGACCTCTGTAGCAGAAGTTATGAATTTATTAGTGTGACTGTTCTACAAATCTGTCGATATTCTGACAGGTTTTAGTAATCTGGTTTAAGCGATCATTTAAATGGAAAATTAGAGGAGCTCAATATAATGAAAGTTGTATATTATTGTCTCAGATTTCCATAAAGCTCAAGAACGTGAGATTTAGACAACCATACTAAAAGTTATGGTAGTTTTAGTATACTGTCCAGAGAACCCGACGTGAATTCGATGTTTTGTTAATTAGCTTGGTAGGGTTAGTGGATGGTCGATTCAGGACGGCTTACCAACTAGACTTAGATGAAAATTTTGTTAACCTTTCCAGGAAGTCTAAGAACACCTCATTTGGACTCCTGTACAAAAATATATGGGTTTTAGATTATGGCTGTCTACAGGGGGGACAGATCGATCTTTAGGAGTTGGTATTAGGAATGCGCTAGAGAGTATAGCGAGTTCGGTTGTGCTACTAGTTGTGTTTTTGGTCCAGTATGATTGTCTTAGCGTGTTTTATAATTATATTCAGGTGGGGGATTGGTCCCGGGGGCAACGCCCTCTTCACGTCTTCCGTTCCCGCATGGTTGAGGCAAGTATTCTGGTTGTTAGTATAATTATGAATGTTTGATAGTGATTGCTTGTGTTTTATACATATTAGCTATGCAATGATGATAGTGTGATATGTATGAATAAGAATGGTTAATGCTTGGGTTATGGCTAAAGGTTATTCATGTATGTTGTTGTTGCCATACATGTTATTTAAAGTTTGAGATTCGAAATGTAGTTATTGATATACATGTTATTGAAAGATAGAAATCTTGGTACATGTGCATGTTAAGAGCATCCTTGAGACTTGGTCACGTGGTGACCAAGTATGCTGATGGAGGTCCCGTCATGTAGATGACGGGCTTGTAGTCCCCACGTTCGTAGAATGTGGGCATTGAGTAGAGGTCCCTATCATGAAGATGATGGGCTGTGGTCCCTATACTTGTGGAGCATAGGCTCTTGGTCCCTGTGCTACAGGGCACAGGCAAGGGTATACATCAACGGTTGTATACCCCGCATTACCGGTCAAATGCGAAAAGAGTAAAAGAGAAAAAGATGCATTGCTCATTTGCATTACACAAGCATGTGAGTTGTTTTAGTGTAATGTTTTCTTATGGGATGTTGATGCTATAACCGTGAGTTAATGTTTAGTTATTGGTACTTGCTAAGTCTTTGGACTCACTCTTGCTTTTGTTGTGCTTTTAGGTACCACTTGCAAGAACGCCATGCATGGGAGGGAGTAGGCTTGCATTGGATGCACTCACTACCACACAACTTTAAAGCTGAATAACATTTAGATCGTACTTTGATAATAAGCAAACTACTTAAGGTTTATTATTGGTTTTGCTTCGTGCATTAGTTTATTTGTAATAATGAGAGTAGCATATTTTGGATATCCTTGTTTATGCCTTAGCTGATTAGCATATTTTGAATGCTTTTATGAATTCTGGATGTTAGAATATTGTCTTGATATTTGTGTCTGTTGGAACTTTCGGTATAGTTATCTATACAAAGGAGGTTCTGCCGAAATTTAGAATTTATGCTTTATGTCTAAATTGTTATCAAGTTTATTTAGTAGCATTCCAGGCTCAAGTTGGGCTGGGGTGTTACAATAATCAGCTTATAATGTCTGTTTAACATAGTTCTAGGGTGTGCGACTAAGTGATTATCACAAGGCTTTTACAATACCATGCTCTAACACCAACCCACCCGATGAGCTTAACCCCAAGTCTGGACATCATTTACTAGTGACCCAGAGCTCACCGTTGTGGGGAATAACCTACCCAGACATGGGTGTTTGTTACCATCGCTTGAAGCAAGCCCCGACAGACATGGAGGTTCTTTACCATGCTGCACGTCCCAAGAAGAAACATCTATCAACTACAGCCTACGGGTGTAATGCTAGAACATGGTAAATTAGTTGGCCAGGTACTTTCCATTTAGGACATATGGTTGTACGGTATTGCTCAGTTTGGATAGTCACAAGCGTCGGTCCTTAATATGACTTGGGTGGAACTTAACACAATACAAGTTCTTGTGCTTTAGCTGCACCCGCCTGAACTTACCACCCGTCCAAGTCTAAACAGATTTTCACCATTTTTTTTTTGAAAACCAACAGCAATACCTATTGCCATACATTTCTAAAACTGATTTGCATAAATGGTAATAATAATTCCCACCCATAGGATAAACAGGACCGAAAGGCACGTCTAAGCAATTTTACCATATCAAACTATTCTGCAAAATTATGTTCAATAATCCAGAAATTCTATGCTAGGGTTACAAAGGTTCATGATAACAAATATCAAGGATGACATTAACACACTTTAGGTTTTTAACTAACAACCTATAGTTTAAACTTATCATTTAAATAAAATAGCAATGCATAACTTTAAAATTTACAAATCATAGGTTCAAAGTGGTCAAAGGAGACTCACCTTCGGTGACGTTGCAGGTAAGCGCTTCCTGTTGATCCAAATTCGTGTCGGCGACGTCGGGTTCTATGCGCAAAACGAGAAGCACTAATAAATAAATAAATACAAATAAAATCATAAAAATATAAAATATATATTGGAGTAGAGATTAGGATTTTATATGAATTTAGAAACTTGAATCACTGGATTCGGAGTTCGTATGAAGGAGAACGGTTATCCAGAAGATTGATAACACATGAAACAATGAAGTGCTGAAATTCACTATTCTGGACTGCATGTTTCGGATGTTTTACATGCAGAAATGAAGCAAAAAGAATAGTGTGAATGTATTGTGGATCCACATGCTAGTGAGAGAATAATGTTTAGTAGGAATAGAAATGTGAGTATGACACACAGGGCCCGGCTGTCATTGACCCAAGGAAAAAGATTTGAAAACTAGAAGACTAGGGGTTCTCATGATTCGAACTGAAGATCTGTGGATACAGAGGACTAACTTGCCTCTGCTAAACAACTGAGCCAACATGCTCATGTGACAAATACACTAAGCCAAAATAATTGTAGCAAGGGAACAGAGAAGCTTCAACCAACAAAAAGAAACGAACAATGCAGAGGACGGAGCTCCGACCATGGCAGTGGCGTAGGAGGCGGTGAGGTGGTCGGCCAAGCATGAAAATGGGAGCCCATGGGGTCCCTCTACCCCTAGGAGGCAGCGGCTCAGCCGGTGAACCACTGCAGCGGTGGCGGCGCGCATGGAGCGGCAGCGGCGACAAGGCTGCGCACGGTGGCGGCATCGCTCGACGAGAAATTCAACAAATGAAGGTAAGCACTAGGTAGAGTAGATGATAGAGATCGTGCAGTAGCGAAGAATTGAATTTTGGCTCACCGGAGGCGACGAATTTGACGATTTGGGTAAAACGACCGTTGTTCGGAAAAACAGAAATTTGATGTCGTCGGTGCTCCGGAGGTTATGAGACTTGGATGGGATGTAAAGGGGGTCTAAGAGCTTCTGTGTACCAATTTATAGCTCCAACCATGAAACAAATCGACGGGAACGTGAGGAACTATAGGGCGACAGTTTCGATTCGCTTATGGAAACTAAAAGAAACGACTAATTGATTCATTGTCGGGACCCAAAAATACAATTCTGGACCCTCTGTGTATACTGCACTAGTCCAGGATCACACTAGTGCACACAGTGACAACATCAGTGAAATGTCAATTCCATATACAAAGATAACTAATAATTAGGCAAATAACAATAAATACCAGAGTAAAGACCTTAAGGTCAAAGCTTACAATTAATGCCTCAGAAGACAAAACTCAATGAAGCTGCTATGGAATGAAATAACTTCAGTGAAGCCCATCCATATGCCCACAGGCAATCGGTTGGGGTGCGCGACCTAGTTCTCCATGATCCTTGAAGTAGACCTCGTTGACTGATGACTCCTTCACTTCTGCTTGATTTATTAAAGCAAGCATGAGTACACAACTGTACTCACAAGTCATACCACAAAAATGCAATTATATATGATGGCTGGCATTCTGTGGTTCTTTTGCAGAAATGCAACATTTGCAATTGAATACAAATAATAGATTGAAAGCATATAGTAAAACAAATAAAAAATATTTAATTTTAATAGTTTGATTTCACAAAGACACACAGCCTAATCAAGTTATTCACATAGCCATATGATTTAGATCACACAGCTCCCTTCCCAATTGTTTTACGAAAATCTACCCCTCGTGTGAAATCCCCGAGCATGTCCATGACCGCAGACGCGGCTATTTGAATAGATTGATTTAACACTTTGCAGAGTTTGTACACTTTACCCATAAGATGCAATCAACTGGATCAAAACTGATCACAACAAAACCTTTCGGAAACTTCATCTCAAGCATTGATACTCCCAGTGTGCTTACAAACCGTCATACCAAGCCTTACACAGCGATTGGACAACACACACAGTTGGACAGGGAAGCGGCTAACCATCCCGCGATGCGACTACTTGGCAGCACACACCTCCACCTATCACTGAGCCTAACCTACTGCCTGAGCAATCAATGTCAAGAATTCATAACTTACTAAGTTAGGCCCATCCCATAACAGGCATGTGGTTGTACGAGAGGCCCAGTTCAATGGCGCACAAAGTTCAGTCCTTAATTGACCAAGGCAAGACTTCCAATTTCTAACTAAGCCACATAGATTAATATTCCCAAACACATAGCCACCATGTCACACAGTATCCACCACTTGCCTCAGTCTAAACCATTTACCACCCAGTTGGTTAAGTGCAACACATGCCATAATAGCACACAGTATACACAGTTTTATCACATAGTTCCATAATCACTTAGTCAAGTTTATATTTGCAACTCACATGAGATGATGACTCATGGCATGGCTAAGCAATCTACTCGTATCTAACCAACCCACGTTAGTGCTACGAAATTACCAACTAAATAAATAACCAAGCTAGGGTGACAAAAGATTGTGACATATCAATTTAGACAAGGTGGGTATAACAAATTAGATTATTAACTAAACCCAAAAGTATTTAAATAAATACTTAAAGTAAATGCAATAATTTAATTCAAAATAGTTTTAGAAAACTGGGATTCAACATGGTCAAAGGTATGACTTGCCTCGCTATATCAATGATGATCTTATGTAATCTTTAATCTTCTATTGTCTTGATCTTCAGCTCCTTCTTGATCAGCACTTCGTAGTATCAATGTCTACTCGCAGACAAGCAAATAAACCAAATAAATAAACAACAGAGAGCAAACAAACTCTAAAAATTAAATAATAATCTCAGATAAAAAGATCTAGAATTTAGATGAATTTAGGAATTTGAATGAACTCAATCGGAGTTCGGATTCAAAAGATATGAGCTTTCGAAGATCAAAAGAAATGATGAAATTGAGAGAGGAAAGAATATTCCTTTGGATTAAATAAAATAGAAAGAATTGGATATTGGTAAGTGAGAGAGGACAAAGGCAGTGAATGACATGTGGGACCAATTGGATTTCAGAAATCAGATTAATTTTCGAAAAGGAACAGTGGATGACGGGTGGGACACACCGGATAAAAGGGTTGTCTAGAATTAAATTAATTCCAGAAAAGATCGAAGTGAATGGCAAGTGGGCCATTGGTCCATAGACAAAGTCCACGATCTAGGGTTTAAGGTGCATGGTGCACTGAGTTCACAGAATAGGGTCTGACGTGGTGGGGACCATGAGTAAATGACTCAGCTCATAGTGAGCCAAGTCTACCCGGGTATGGCTTAGGGTTTGACCGGGGTTTGACTGACATGCGGGACAACATGGGATTGAGAGATATATATTTTGATGCACTGACATATGGGAACCATACATCAGGAAGAGAAAGAAAAAATTAATAGAGAAGCATGTATTAGACAAATACTACATGCATGGGTTTAGAAAGAACAGAGAACCGAACACATGCTACAGGTGGGCACAGCTTCGGCCGATGACGGCGCATGGAGACGAATGTATGGTTTGGATTAATTGAAGGGGCAAGGAGACCATACATCAGAAAGAGAAAAGATAACAGAGAGCAAGCATGTGTCCTAGCGCACATATATCTTGTACTGAAAATGCTTATTGCTTGCATGGTCTAGAGAGGCACAGAGGAAAAGATATCAACCTTAGGCCCACACGTAAGAGACACAGAGGGAGGTGGCATCCAAGGCGTTCTCGGGTGATCCCTGCCGGCAACGAGCGGCGATTGGCTGGACTCTAGCGAGGATGAGAATGGGGCGGGGGCGCTGCCTTGATTCGGTTCTGGGGCTGGTACCGATCGCCCTAGAGACAGAAAGGAGAAAACGCGAGCAGGGCCCACATGGAAGACAGACAACAGGAATAGATGGCGGCTTCGGTGGCCTGGGCAGATGTCGGCGATGGTGGCCGTGGAAGCTTCGGCGACGTCAACGCAGTGGCATGGGATTCCACAAGATCAACGACGGCGGTGGTGGCACGCATCTCCGGCGAGGTCGGTGATGCAACCGACATGGTGACGCCTCGGTCGGAGGACGGGGATGAAGGCGAAGCACCCATGGTGGCACAGTTCCGACGAAGTCCCAAGCGGTGAGAACCGGCGAGGTTGGGAAGGAGAAGGAAAGGGACGAAGGGCCTCACCGATGACGGCGCGAAGGACGAGAAGCTCGGGGATGGCGTTAATGGTGGCGGTAGTTCGGGTTGCAAGCGAAACGGCGTCCCGGGGTGGATCGACGTCGGCAAGAACAGATCGAGGACGAGGGCGGCGCAGTGACCTCGAAGATGGCATCGGTGATGACGAAGAGGCACCGGATGGCGGCGGCGGTCGGAGTTGTTGAAGATGGAGTTGAGGCGGGCGCTAGGACACGTAGAAGCTCCAATGGCGGTGGCACACGGAAGAGGATGACAACGCGACCCAGATGATGCGGATGCGCCGGCTCGAGCAGCTTCCATGGCGAAAAACAGCGGCGAAGGCTCGACGCCGGTTGTGAAGAAGATGGCCTCGGGCAGCGGCGCTTGGCGACTCTCCAAGCGGCGGCGCTAGGGCTTGGAGGGCGGCGGCGTCAAGCGAAGCGGAGGCACCCGAGGCGGCGCCTTTATACGGCCTCGGGAGGTGGGCCCATCACGGACGCCCAGGCGGTGGTGGTGGGACGTGTTCTTGCTACTCGTCTTGGCCAGCGCTTAAGCGATGGCGGTGTTTAGCGAGCAGCAGGCGGGTTAGCGGCGAAAAAGGCGGGTGGCTTTCGATTGGTGAAATTTGGTAGGCGGGTAGGCCGGCTGGGCCAAGCAGCGAACGGGCCGGAAAAGGGAAGATGGCGGGCTGGAGAAAGAGGAGGCGGACTGGGCCAGAGCCAATTCGGCCCAAGAGGAGAAACTGAGATTTTGTTAGTTTTTCCTTTTTAGAAAATAGAAGAAACCACAAAGAGCAAATAGAAAATAGCAAATGCACTCAAAAAAATTCTAGAAAAATCTAGAAAATATATCCAAGCACATATAATCCAAATAAAATAGTTTTGATAATAGTTGGTGTTGAGATTAATCATATTAAATTGTGCTTGATTTATGAAAGTCCCAATTAAGCTTTATTAATTCGAATAAAATTGGTGAAATTTTCCAGGGACCTAAACTACTCAAAAGATTTTTGAAAAGCCAAATTTTGGGATGTTACATTGATTACTAGTGGAAATAATAGGCAATTGATGGTGCCAAGACATGGGTGATGATGACATGGTTGTTTCGCTTTAGACGGAATTGAATTTGGAGCTCCGAGCGAAAAGATATGGAGAAACGAATGTTCTGATCAATCTTTTGCTTCGGTTGCTTCGGACCGGTCCGAACAGCATGTCCGAACAACATGTCCGAATAGCCACACATAGCAAAGCTTGAAGAAAGGTAGGAGAGAGAAAAAGGAAGAAAAAGAAAATACGAAAAAACCCAAAAATAAAATAAATTCAAAAAATTCCAAGAAAATTCCACAAAAATCCTTGGAACCTCAAACGATTTAATAAAATAATTTTGAATTTAATTGAACTTTATTTTAATCATTTAAAATGTTTTTATTTTTGTAAAAATTAAAATTAAGCTTTCAATTAATCCAATAAATTTCAAATGATTCATTTTATTTTTAGGAAAAAGTCCGGTTTACTCCTGAACTATCGAAAAAGTCTGGTTTACCCCCTGAACTACAAAACCGGTTATTTAACCCCCTGAACTTGTCAAATCCGGTCAAATAACCCCTCAGAGCGGTTTGAGGCGGTGGTTTTGCCGGCGTGGCGATTTTTGACACGTGGAACTCTCATTTGTCCAAGTCATGACTCGTGTGTCGATCATCTTCTCGGCTTCTTCTTCATCTCTTCATCTCTCTCTCTCCTCCATTAACTCAAGAGAGTTTTGCTCTTGGCTCCCACTTCCACCGCCGCCCGGCCCTAGTGCCACCACCGTCGCCGCTGCCCGCCGCCACCGCTGTCCCCTTGGCCCGCCGCCGTCCCCTCTTGGCTGCGGCTCTGGCGAATGATGCCGCGGGGGTACTACTCGCCCGTGGGCAGCGAGCAAGGGGACAACACCGAGATGGCGGCGGCGTTCGATCGCTGCCGCAGATGCAGATGGCGTGGAAAGCCGCGGTCGCAGTGGGCTGCAAGGTACATCTGCGTCGTCGAGGTTGGCCGGCTGCCGCATGATCGCTGCTGTGGAAGCGGTTGTCGGGGCTCTCGGTTAGCTGAGGAGCGGTGGCGTCGGCGGGGGAGGCGAGTTCTTTGGTGGAGGATGGAGCACGCAAGGGAGTGGAAAGCGGCGTGGTGGAGGCCGTCGGCCCATGCTCTTCTTGCTCCTTCCCCGTCATGCTTCTGGGCGGCGGCCGCGTCTCCCGCTGGAGGCCCGGGAGGAGGTGGCCGCAGGAAGCTCCCACCTAAGTCTCCCTCGCTCCTGCACCACCACTACTACCTCTTCTCCATCAAGCAGCTCAACACGCTGGGTGTGGTGGCCGTGCTCGCCTTCTCCACCACCGTGCCGCTCTCCGACACCGCCTTCGCCGTCCTCGTGCTCCCCTACCTCCTCCTCTTCTCCGCCCTCGCCTTCCCGCAGAGAGCCCGGCAAGCCCAACCCCACGCGCTGTCTTCCTCGGCCTGTAGCGCCTCGACATATCCTAAAAGTTCGGACAAAAATTTGAATTGGGAACCGCTTGTGGAGGCAGGGAGGAGGTCAAGCGGAGGCCATGGCCGTGCTCGCCCTCGTCGGGATGGGAGGCGGAGGCCGTCGAGGTGGTGGGGAGGAGGAGAGGTGACCAGTCGCGCGCCATGTCCGGGGCCTTGCCGGAGCACGCGGCGTCGCCTACGATGGCGGTGGTAGGCGGGTCCGAGGCACTGCAGGTGGAGGCTGTCCGCGTCGCCTCCCCCGTCCATCGCCGCCGTCCTCATTGCGCCCTCCCCACCGCCTTCGCCCTTCCCAGATTTCTCCCACTCCCATTCCTTGCTCGCGTGCTGGAGACGCACTCAAGATGTTTGACGAAATGCACTTGGGTTGAAAGGGGTGTAACTGTTTGATGCTGACTTGGATGACACATACATGCTGATTTGGATGACACATACACGCTGACTAGGACAAAATCGGCCACGTCAGCAAAACCACCGCTCCAAACCGCTACGGGGGGTTATTTGACCGGATTTGACAAGTTCAGGGGGTTAAATAACCGGTTTTGTAGTTCAGGGGGTAAACCAGACTTTTCTGATAGTTCAGGGGAGTAAACCGGACTTTTTCCTTATTTTTAAAGCTTCAAAAAGGTTATGAAAATTAGGAGGAACTCCAATTTAAAATCCAAATCTTTAAATTAATTATTTTGAGATAAATTTTTGAAAAGGACAAAATGTGGGATGTTACAGTTGTGGAGTTTTGGCTTTTAACTACTCAGGTAGTATACGAGTGGAGATGTGTATCCTTTTCTAAGGTCACATCGCGAGACAGTTCGTTGCATCCCTGTCCAAGGTTGTGCGTCAACCCACGGTGAGATTTTGGGAGGGCTATATGCACAACAGGAGAGTCAATTATTGAGATGAAATTCCTGAAAGGTTTTGTTGTGGTCAACTCTGATCCAGTTGATTGCATCTTGTGGGTAAAGTGTACAACCTCTGTAGAGTGTCAATTGATCTATTCGAATAGCCGCATCCTTAGTTATGGACATGTTTGGGGATTTCACACGAGAGATTGAGTTTCTTATAAAATGAGTCGGAGTGTGAATAGGAAGTTCACTTGATGAAAATATAATGTTTGTCTGGCGAACGGGTAATTCACTTGGTGGTTTGTGTCGATTGGTGAATTGGGGATTCACTTATCATTGGTTGGGTTGGGAAGTGAATGGGAAGTTCACTGGTTATTTCAAAAAAATTGTTTAATTACTTATTATTCTTTTCAATTACGCATTTCAATCTATTTATTGTATTTATCGTAAATGTTGCTTTTTGCAAAAGAACCATACAACTAACTTTTGTTCCAGCCTTGCATGAATACTATTTGCATACATTTCTCCATGATTTTCTGACTGCTTTATGTACTCACGGCTTTGCGCAATTGTTGATCAGTTGAAGAATATCAAGCTGCTCAAGAGTTCTTCGCCCAAGAGCACCATAAAGGTTTTGCGGATTAGGAAGCGTTCTCCACTCGATTGCTTGTGAGCATGTTGATTGACCATTTCAAGAGTTTCGTTCTGCTGCAAGAGTTTATTTGTTTCTTTAGTCCTGTATGGCAAGTTAAGTAAACATTGACCATAAGGTCCAGTTATTATTATTATTTATTACTTTGAGATCTTTTTAGTTAAATCGAACAAATGGATGGTATTTCATCACTGTTTCTGGTATGAGCTAGCTATTGATTTGGGACTAGTTCAGAATACACAGAGGGTTCCTGAATTGTATTTTTGGGTCCTGACACCCTTAGTGCTTGTGTTGTCCCTATTATTTTGGTACCTAAGAAAGATGGATCATAGCGTATGTGTGTTGATTATAGAGCTATCAATAATATTACTATTCGATATCATCATCCTATTCCTAGGCTCGATGACATGCTTGATGAATTAAGTGGCTCTACTGTGTTCTCTAAAGTTGATTTGCGTAGTGGATATCACCAAATTCGCATGAAGTTAGGCGATGAATGGAAAACAGCTTTCAAAACTAAGTTTGGTTTATATGAGTGGTTAGTGTTGTCTTTTGGGTTAACTAATGCACCTAGTACTTTCATAAGATTAATGAACAAAGTTTTGCGTGCTCTCATAGGAAAAATTTGTGGTGGTATATTTTGATGACATATTGATCTATAGCAAAGCATTAGAGGAACATCTTGAACACTTGAGTGCTTTTTTTAATGCTATACGTGATGCACATTTGTTTGATAACCTTGATAAGTGTACCTTTTGCACCGATCGAGTATCGTTTCTTGGCTATGTTGTTACTCCATAGGGTATTGAGGTTGATCAAACCAAGACCGAAGCTATACAGAGTTGGCTGACTCCTAACACGGTCACACAAGTGCGGAGTTTTCTCGGACTTGCTGGATTTTATCGACACTTTGTCAAATATTTCAGCACCATTGCCGCACCGATGAATGAGCTTACGAAGAAAGGTGTTTTGTTTCTTTGGGGCCCTACACAAGAGCAATCGTTTCAAATTTTGAATGAGAAGCTTACAAATGCACTACTTCTCCAACTTCCTTATTATGGTAAGACTTTTGAGCTTGAATGTGATGCTAGTGGAATTGAACTTGGAGGTGTGCTTATTCAAGAAGGTAAACCTGTTACGTATTTCAGTGAGAAATTAAGGGGCTTAGTATGAATTAGTCTACTTATGATAAGGAATTGTATGCTTTAGTTCGGACATTAGAGACATGGCAATATTATTTATGGTACAAAAAATTTGTTATACATTCTGATTATGAATCGTTAAAGCACATTCATAGTCAATCAAATTTGAACTGTAGACATGCTAAATGGGTTGAGTTTATTGAATCGTTTCCATATGTCATTAAGCACAAGAAAGGAAATGATAATATTATTACCGATGCTTTATCTCGTTGTTACACCATGCTTTCTCAACTTGATTTCAGAATTTTTGGTTTAGAGACAATTAAAGAGAAATATGTGCATGATGTTGATCTCAAAGATATAGTTCAGAATTGTAAAGACGGCAAAAGTTGGAATAAATTTGTTGTCAATGATGGATTTTTGTTTCGTGCCAACAAGTTATGCATTCCTGCTAGTTCTGTTTGTCTTTTGTTGTTACAGGAGGCACATGGAGGAGGACTATTGGGACATTTTGGTGTCAAGAAGACGGAGGATGTTTTGACCGATCATTTCTATTAGCTTAAGTTGAGGCACGGCGTTGAGCGCTATGTGTCTCGCTGCACTACATGCAACAAAGCTAAGTCACGTCTTAATCCATATGGTTTATATATGCCTCTTCCTATTCCTGGTGTACCTTGGGAAGATATTTCTATGGATTTTATTCTAGGACTGCCTAGGACAAAGAGGGGGATGGATAGTATCTTTGTTGTTGTGGGTAGATTTTCTAAGATGGCATATTTTATACCTTGTCATAAGAGCAATAATGCTACAAATGTTGCTGATTTATTTTTCAGAGAGATCATTCGACTATATGGAGTGCCCAATACATGAAGTTTCTTAGCCACTTTTGGAGGACACTATGGGCTAAATTGGGGATGAAGATGTTGTTTTTTACTACATGTCATCCCCAAATTGATGGACAAACTAAAGTTGTGAACCACATGTTGTCAACAATGTTGAGGGCTGTTTTGAAGAAGAACTTGAAGATGTAGGAAGAATGTCTACCTCATGTAGAGTTTGCTTACAATCATTCACTGCATTCTACTACAAAGATAAGCCTTTTCAGGTGGTATATGGCTTTAACCCTTATGCTCCTATTGATTTGTTGTCTTTACCACCTTCTGAAAAAGTTAATTTTGATGCTAAGAAATGTGCAAAATTTGTTCTTAAGCTGCATGAAACAACTAAAGAGAACATAGAGCATATGAATGAGAAATATAGACTTGCTAGTAGTCAGGTAGAAAATAATTAACATTTGAACCTGGTGATCTTGTGTGGTTACATTTGAGAAAAGATCGGTTCCCTGATTTGAGGATGTCTAAATTAATGCCTAGAGCTGATGGTCCTTTTAAAGTTCTTGAAAAGATAAATGATAATGCATATAAGCTTGATCTGCCTGCAGATTTTGGGGTGAGTCCCACATTTAACATTGCAAATTTGAATCCATACTTGGGAGAAGAAGATGAGCTTGAGTCGAGGACGACTCCAATTCAAGAGGGGGAGGATGATAAGGACATCACTCCTTCAGATAGAAACACCAATGCTTCTCAACCTCCGGGATCAATGACTAGGGCAAAAGCACAACAATTAAACTATCAGGTAAACTTGTTCTTAGGATTAAACAATATTTCCAATGAGAATCCGATACTTCCTAAGACTTATGATTTTTTTTGTTCTTAGGAATCATGGAGAGGAGGAGCCAACTAACGGCAAGGGGAACAATCATGGAGAGGAGGAGCCACTCACGGCAAGGGGAACAACAAGGACTTCACTTAGTTCGGTCATCTCCTCCAATTCGGCCGCATTCAAGTCTACTTCATCGGGCCGACGAATTTAGGCTTATTATCCATGGTGCTACGACACCTTTATTTTAGGCCATGGGCCTTGTATTGCTTGGGCCCAAGGGAAGGCGTCACCCTAGTTCAGCCACCTTTCTTAGCCAACGCCCCCTCCCTAAGGAACCCACCTCCTTGCCGCAACTCCTCATATAGGACCCGTCGCCCCCTTTTGCAAAACTCAGGTTTTGTTTGGTTCAGTTTTCCACTTGCGAAACTATACAGTGTCCTCTTGTTCGGCTAGGGCAATAGCGTCATCGTGTTTCAGAACCCCAACTTTTCAATACAAATCTTAATTACTATTCACAATTTCAGATTGCTTATCTATCGTGTTCTAGCTTGTTCTTCAATTGCATGCAGGAATAGACCTTCGTGGTTAGATCGATCATGCTTCTAGCAAAGTCGATAACAATCTTGAAGTTGGTTCAACGATTGCTTGACATATTGGTCGTGTACAATTGGTACCCGAATTGTGATAGTCGTCTCTTCAAATCGAATTATCCTTCTCATCAAAAGATTGGGACACCCTTTATTGCATCATGCCCGATGCTCCCTTTTATAGGGGTGGAGAGGGACAAAGGCAGGAGATCAGGTGGCGAGATTTGTGGTGGCCGATGTGCAATCCATCGGAAATGTGTGCAAAAATGGTGAAAATTCACCGGAATGGGTGCACCGTGATGAGGCGGTTTGAATGCCTTCAAATGTGCAAGAAAAAGGGGGGGGAGGAAATTGCGGTGTTCAACGAGCTCGTGGTGTGCGGTCATGGCGGCAGCGAAGGAAGAAAGGGGTGACAGGTGGGCCTGCCAGTGGAAAGAGAAAGAGACAGAGCGTGGACGGGAGGCTGACGGTTGAGACCGTGCTGTAGGTGAGAGAGGGTGGCGGGTTTGGGCCGAAAATGTAATATTCCAAGTTTCATAAGTGGGATTAAAGGAACTAAAAAGAAAATTAAATAGAAATAGAAAGGAAAAAAATTCAGTTTTTAGGTGGAGTATTAGAACCGGGCCTTTGGCCCATGACACTTTGGCCCAATTGGAAACAAGCTTAAAAGTAGGAAACCAAACCCTAGTTTTTTTTTCCAAATCCCTACCCCTGCCCAGCTGCCTTCCCCAAAATCCTCGCCTTCTTGCTGCCGCTATACTGGTTATCTGCGTGTCTTTGCTTCTTTGCGTCTTTGCGTCTTTAGTCTTCTTTGCGTCATGTTCTTTATTTCTTCTCAGTGTCTTCTGCTTGTCGCCGCTATTTGTTCTTCTTCTTAGAGGATTTACTAGCCTCTGCATGTTACCCTTTGCTGCTACAGCAAGAAAGGGATAGAGAGAGAGAGAGAGAGGAATTTGGTGTTCTTTGCGAGGGAGAAGGAGCCCAAAGAAGGAGAGGGAAGAGGAAGATCGTGGGTCTTTGTCAATCGAGAGGAAGGAGAGGGTAAGGAGAAGGGGGATCATCTTCTTTGAGGCTTGATCATCGTCTTCCCGCGGGTCTTCAAGGGTAACGAAGTGCTTTCCCCGCTGTTTGTTGATGATTAGAGGCGAATTCGATTAATTGGGTTGGATCGTTTTGCTGCCGGTAGATGTTCAATTCTTTCCAATACATTGCGGGGTCGATTTTGGGTTCTTAAAGGCCGAATTGGGGATTCCCATCTCCTAGAGATATCTAGATAATGTTTTTAGCTCTCCGTGGCCGCCATGAACACCTAATTCTGACATACAGATCAAAAGTTATGATAGTTTCATTCCTGCTGTCTAGAATTCTGACGTGATTGATCTGTTAATTTGTCTTTTAATATATGTTGATGTTAAAGGAAAATTCAGGGTTTCTACCCAACTAGGTTATTTTATAATTTTTCATAAACTTTCCATAATGATAAAGAACGCCCCAATCTGAGTTGTAGATCAAAAGTTGTGATCTGTTCTTTCTTCGCTGTCCGTTTAAATGCAGACGATGTAATATCCCATTTGACTAAATAAGAAATTGAGGAAAACGGAAGTTTTAATTAAGGTTGAATTTCAGGATTTAGGGAAAAAAAATTAAAATCTGGGCCGAAGGCCCATGTCGGGCTTTGTCCCAAGGGGAGGCTGGTCAGCCTTAAAGTGGAGCCAGGGGTGGCAATTTTTTCCCCCAAACCCTAGTTTTAATCCCACTGCCCTCCCCCTGTGCAGCTGCCTCTCCCACTCCCTGCCTCTACCGCGCTCCTCTCCGGCGGATGCCGTCGCCTCCTCCTGCTTTTTTTGGTGCCGCCGCCCCTACCCGTTCCTTAGCGCTGCCGCTCAAGGCCCCCGACCCGCCTCTTGCACCTGCTGCTCAGCGCCTCCTCCCCCTTGCGACTCCTCTGCCACGCCCGGTTCCCAGCGCCGCCGCCGGAGGTGTGGGGCAGTGCGGCAGCATGCCTCCGTAGTATGGGCCCCGCCAACCACGCCGCCATCTCGGTGGATGCCTCCACCGGGCCCTGCCGGCGCCCGACGGGCGCCTCCTCGTTGTCGCGTTCACCTCCGGCGATGGTGGCGCGGTACAGGGTGTTGATAGTTCTGAGAGCACTGTAAGTTCAGGATCTGCCTATATTGTCCCCTTTGTTCGAATGCTTGGCTTGGATGCAGTCATGGAATGGTTGAGAAAGGAGGTAACCTTGGCAGAGGAGGAGACCCAGAAGCTATCTGCTGAGGTTAGTGTCGTTGGAGACAAGAATCTGGATGACTGAGGTGGTGTCGTGTGGCTTAGCTTCCTTGAAGGTTCCGCGCAAGCATTCAGGATCTCTCTTCATGTATGTTGGTCACCATGGTGGTGCTTTTGCCAAGAACAGTTTTGGAAATCTCTACACTGCTGTGGGTGTTTTGTTCTGGGGCACTTGTTTCGTGAAGCCTGGGGGAAGGGAGCTCCTAAAATGCAAGCAGAATTCAATGATTTTCTTGAGAAAGACCATATAAGCATTTCAATGGAACTTGTGACAGTGGTGCTTGGAGACCATGGATAAAGGCCAAAGGATGACTATGCTGGTGAAGGGAATTCAGAGCCATCTAGTGGAGAAGCTTTAGGTTCCAGCAGTGGGAACAGATGCAACTCATGGATTGCAGATTATTGGTATGAGTGCTGCTATGCCCAACGTTGCAGCTGTAGCTGTTAGGCTTCAAGAGGCGGTGGAACTCATGTATAAGCCTGATCCAATGCTATGTCTAGTAAATAGTGATCTCGCGGAGGTCGTTGTATAATGAAAGTTTATTTGCTTAACATAAAGTTGTCGACTCGTCTCTAGGTACCCTACCGTGGTACTTGTTCATCTAATAGGTAAATGAATCACTGTGGCTTATTGTTCTAATCCTTCTTTAGTATTCCCGGTATATTCATCAAATGTACGTTTATATCTAGTAGTATCCTCCAGGAACTGCCTCAAGGCTTACCATCCTGAGTGTGTGGGAAAGGATAACGACTTCCTCTATTCGGATGAACAATTCATTTGTGGTGGGGGTGACCCTTGGTGCTATGGTGTTCTACCTTTTGTCTTCTGTCTCACGGTTAAGACAAGTGCAAGTAGTATTAATGAGTCTTTATACTTCTTACTCGATGAATGCTATAGTTGATTGTTGATAATTGCTGCCTAGTAATGTTGATGAGCATGAAGGTCATATTCTAATGATGATGTTTTTATGATGATGCTTATGTGATGAAGTTTATATGGAAATGTTTACATGACGACGCATGCCAATGCTTCTGTGATGACGCTTACATGGTGGTATTTACATGAGAATGCTTACATGTCAATGTTTAAATGATGATGTTTACATGGTAATGGTTTCATGATTGATGACAATATTGATGGGCCAAGGTGAGCAATGCGACTACCTTGTTAATGATGATAATGATGAATCATGATAATGACATTGGTCATGTGCATTGCATCATGGCAAGGATGCATAAGCCAGGTCGGTGAGAAAGACATGTAACTAGTTCGGTGAGGTCGGTGAGAAAGTTACATGACTAGTCCGGTGTGCTCGAGCCAGGTCGGTGAGAAAGAACTAATCTGGTGAGGTCGGTGAGAAAGTTACATGACTAGTCCGGTGTGCTCACATTTTTCATTGAGATCCCCGTCATGCTTTGGACGGGCTTGGGTCCCCACACTCGTGAGTGTGGGCATGAGGTCCCTGTGCCTGAGGGCACAGGCTTGAGTATACATCGACGGATGTACTACTCCGCATTACCGGTATTGCTAAGAAGTGAAGAGATGCATTCATGACATGTTCATCGCATTTCTGCATAAGATTTGGATTTGGATGTTCGGCATATAATACTGTTGTTCAAGGTGTGATTGTTTATTCCATTTGAATGCTTTTGATGCTATCATAAGGGATGGATTTGTGGTATATAATGATGTTGTTCATGATGTAGTTGTTTATTTTTTTCCCTTTGACTACTTATGATGCTATGTTTGATTTACTATTGCACTTTGCTGAGTCGTGGACTCACACTTGCTGTGTTGTGCTTGCTAGGTACCTCTCGAGGCAGCGACATGCATGGGAAGGGGTAGACTTGGTGCACGTCACATAATCACTAACTGCAATGAATAATCAAATCCAATTATCCACAATTCATAATCTTGTTTATTACTTTAGTTTTGATTCGGTGACCACCCATCGTGGTGGATGTTTTGTTTGTGATCATGGATGAATTCTTTATGTCCTCATTCATTCGTTGATTGAGTTCATTTAACCCTCGTAGATATGCTGACCATTGATGCTTAGGTTGTTTAGTATATTTTGGATGTCTTGTGATGATTCGTTTAAATTGGATAATTGGATTGTGGAATGATGCTATATTAACCTGTTTGAACCTCCAGGATAGCCATCTTTACAAAGGAGGTTGAGAAATGTCTTAGTTCTATTTGGTTAAAGCATTATTTGTTGAAAAATGGTTGAAATTATTCCGTATTGTTGTTGTATGCTAGTCTCTTCGGTAACATCATGGCTTCCGTATAGCCAGGGTGTTACAGACAGAATCTGTCATTCAAGTTCATCTGCCTGCTACCATTTTATTTTGGCCGAATTGGATTATCTCACCAACTAGAATGTTGTAGATATATTCGTTAAGTTTCTTTAGCAATTGGGCTCACCTCATTCTGAGTCCTAGATCAATAGTTATGGTTTATTTCGTGCCGCTGTCCAGAATCGTTTTTGTGGTTGTGATGCCTGTTTTCAGAATAGGGTAAATGGCTATTTCTTGGGTGTTCAGGAGGGTGTTGTAGAACGTTACTGGTAGTGTCCTGTACCATGTTGTTCTTATTTCAAGTACTTACTTGTGTAGGCGGAGAGGCTTCGGATTTAGGGGCACCGTCATTGCCTACTCACGCGTCGCAACGCGAAAGGCAAGTACTTTGATGTTCTTATGATTAGTGAATGCTGGATGCTTGATGTTCGTATTGTGCTTTTCTGTGATCCATGAGAATGTTCAAAGTTTATGTTCCTTTCTTATGTGTTAATTCCAAGTGTAGACATGATGTCTTTCATAGTTCATATTTCAATACATGCATCCATTTTCATGTTCCTTCCATGGGAATAGATTATAAGACCCATCAATTCCAGTATGAGTACATAAGACCCACCATTCCAATGTGGGCAGATTTGGACACCCATATGAAACGTTCTTCATACGGGATTTGGATCCCCATATTTTGTTAAATGCGGGCTTAGGTGAACACCGACGGGTGTGTCACTAGCTATACCGGTATAAGCATTTGTGCAGTCCATTCAATTCAGTTAATCCATTCATTCCATTCATTCGTAAATTCATTTGGTGATATATTCATATTTGCTGTATGTCCACTTATTCACTGTACTTGCTGAGTCTCGGACTCATTCTTGCTTTGTTTGTTTATTTTAGGTGATCGTTGATGATGGCTCTATTGGGAGGGAGTAGACATGCACTATTCGTTCACTTCACCATATTTCATTTCAATAATAGGACTTGGTTCTATCCACCATTCGTTAATTGATGAACTGTAACAAATAAAGTTAGATGTGGTTGATAACCCTCTCTATGTTAAGGTTGATTAAGTACTGCTTGTGATCTTCGATCACCCTTTTTATATACTTGCTTGAATTTAGACTATATTCATGCCATGATTCTATTAAATGTTGTTCTCTTTATGTCACTAGATGATATATTATTCAAATTCTTCCGCATTATGGTTGTATGTTAGATTATTTAGGTGACATCTTGGCTTCTGAATAGCCAGGGTGTTACAGAAAAAAAGAAAGCGGGCGTCGAAAATAGGGTTTTTACCCAAGAGGAAAGTAGGGAATTAAATTAGATTTCGATTTTCAGAAATTACAAGAAATCAAATGGACTTTTAGAAAATAGCAAATAGAGTCAAAAAAAATTCTTGAAAAATTTACAGAAATTCCCTGAATTATTTTGAACTTAAGAAAATTATTTTCAACTTAAAGTTGGCTTTTATTTTTACACATAAATTATTTTTAATTTCTAGAAAATAGGAAAACCCCTTTTAAAATCTAGAAAATTAATAAAATTTTCTTTTTAACTTTAAAACCAATAAATTCAACAAAACTCTTTTAAAATTTTAGAAAATCCAATAGAATAATAAAATTAATTTTTAAAATTTAATTTTAGTAATGAGAACTTTGGGATGTTACATCATATCTATCTGAACTCACTTTTACAATGTGTAAACTAGTACTACATGAAAACTATCACAATTTACATTGGAATATGAGTGATGACATGTAATGGCAAATGGTCACAAGGCATGCTTTGTGTTATACTCTGATACCCCTTCTTATGCGTAGCAGTCCCCATATCGGATCAGAGTTGTGAGATACCGCACGAGCGTGCATGCTATCAATAACAAGTAGATGAATCCCATAGAGAGAACCAAAAAACAATGACAAAATAATTACGATGAGAAAAAGATTTGGCTAAGCCAATTGCAAATTCCTTAAGAACAACCTCAAAAGAGTACAAGGGATTGTTGCACTCATAACCCTCTCGAACCTTTTAAGGACACTCAGATCCTTGCTCTATACATGAATCTAGTGCTAAGAAATAACCTATCCTCTAATCCTCTCGTATTCCTCTTGCCTTGTGTAACACCCCAAAAGTTCTCGAATGCAAAAATACGGGATTTTTACAACTTTTTGTGTGATATCTGCTGCCGTCCTTTTTTCCTTCATTTTTCTGAGTTATTTTAAACTGCATTCTCTTTTGCCGATGGGTGGTGAAAAATAGAAACCCTAAAAACATGATTTACTTAAAGTGTTGCCTTTTGAAATATTATATGAAGTGTAAACCCTAATAATCGAAACCTTAAAAGACAAAGTTATGAAAGTAAAACAAACTGAAAAATCCTATGCTAGTAAATCTTATGAAAAGATCCTTTGGAATAAAAATCCAAAGTGAAATCATGCTTCAAAAATTGGTCCAACAGTTTTTGTTCTTTCTCCCCTCTCTCTCATTCCTTCCTCTTTTCTTTTCTTGTATCACAGTTCCTTTGGCTGAGCCGGTTGTTGCAACCCGACCCAGTTCCTTCGGACAACTCCGGTTTCTCAACATCTCTCTCCCCTTCTCGACCGCAAGCCATAGTTCTCTTTCTTTCTCCCGAGCGTTGTGCTCAATTCTCTCTCTCCCTCCCGACGACATTCTCTGGAGCTCGCTCGCCACACCACAGCCATGCATGAAGCCCTGTCACTCGCTCATCACTCAGCCAATGCCCAACCATGCTGACATCATATCCTAGCCACTGTGCAGCCAAACCCAGTCGTGTCTGTCGCCTCAAGCTTCCACCGAGTGCATCGCCGGCCACCTCATGAGTTCTCTGCCCTCCTGGCTATATAAAGCCACTCGGAGCCCTCTACATCCCCTCCATGCCACCGCAGTCCCTCTCCCACCTTCTCCCCTCCTCCACCAAGCTCGAGCTCGAAAGGAGCCCAAGCTCCATTTCTAGCCGCCACGCCGCGCCACCACCACGCCTAGAGGGTTTTTCTCTTCGTCACCTGAGTCACTCTGTGTTTCGAGATTCCAGGAGCATTTCCCCTTGTTAATTTTACTCTTTAATCGCAGGATCTAGCCACCGCCTTCTTCTTCCTCATCACCGGTAGAACCGCCATTTTCATCGCCAATAGAGCATCATCGTGCTTTGATCTGATTCTTGACGCCTGGAGCACCGCGTGGATATCCTGAAGCTCCCCCAAGCCGCCCCGAGCTTCACCTCCCTCTCTGGTGAGCTCGCTGCGCCAAACTACCCTCGTTGCCTCGGTACCACGTCGTCGGCTCTACTCCGGCCACCTTCTTCATCTCCCTTAGCACCGGTAGGTTTTCCCACCCGCTGTGGCTACTAGTGCGTGCACTAGTTAATGTAGGGTGTCACCGGAACGCCATAGTCACCGTAGCCCCAAAAAACACTGCCGCTTAACGTCGTAGCGCCACCACGGTGAACCACACTAGTCCTTTCCATTAGCACCAGTGGGGTCGCCTGGACCATGGGGATCCATTTTGGGCATCCACCGGCTGCCCCACGGCTCTGCTCACCGATGACAAGCATGGCCGTGAAGCACCCCTAGCTGCCCTGTTCTTGTCTAAAGCTGACACGGACTGTAGCTAAGTCATTTAAAGACCAAATCGAATCATTGTCTGCTAAGCATTGATTAGTTGTTGATTTAATTGCTACTGTGTTCGGCTGACATATGGGCCCGAGGAAATTTAATGCAGGTTAATTAAATCCTAGATCTCCAGTGAGTTAGTGACACGCAGGCCCAATGCATTTAAGTGCACAGGTAAGATTAATCCATGGACCAAGGAACTGTGCACATGGACCCTGGTCCACGAACTATTTTGAGAGCCGAGCTAATGACAGTAGGTCCCACTCATCAGTAAATAGATTTCCTTTTGGAAAATAAATGAAAAAAATAAATCACTTGGACCCACCTGTCATTCACTGAGCGTTTTTGCGAGTAGAAAATAAATCAAAAGAAAAAGAAAAGGCCACGGGTCCCACATGTCAGTGAGAGAATTCTCTCTCTTTTCTTTTTACAGGATTTAAATTAGGGTTTAGACTTCGGAGAGCCCGTTCTCACTCGTTTCAACTCCGAATCGGACGATTTTTGTTTCTAAATTTGTTTAAATTCAAACCCTACCCAATCAACCAGAAAACATCCATTTTGGAGTTCATTTGAATTTTGAAATGACATTTGAATTATGTGATGTGTGTCCGAACCATAGGCGGTAAACCCTAGGCCAAGGCTAAGGTGGTAAGAGCATTAAGAATACCTAACTAAGGTTAATCAGTAGATGTTACATGAAGATGTTAACAAATAAAGCACAAGACCTTGTGTCCCTATTATCACAAAGTTAGGCACATAAAATGTCAAACGACTGGTAGGCCCTAGGCCATGGTTATGATAATAGTAATGGGGCGACACTACAACAAAACTATCACGTAGAGACGCTTTTGTTTTGACACTTTTATGTCTGTCTCTACGCCGAGAAACACCTCGTATGTAAAGACGCTTCTTAAGATGTTTTATATGACGCCACAAAATCTCTTACCGTAGGAAGGCACATATACGTTTACATTTATGTAGAGACGAATCTTGAGACGTTTGAGAATATGTCTGAGAATTAAGAGGACAAAATTTTAGTTATAGAGATGAATCTTGAGGCGTTTTAGAATATGCCTCTACAGCTCTAGGAAAAGTATTTCATTTTAATTTTTTTTTGGTGGGGACCGAAAGGACTGAAAATAATTTCGAAAGAATTTCGTTCAAACATTTTGGATCAAATATACAGTCACCGATCGAGCCATTTTTTCATAAATTTGTAAGCAAATACAAGCAGGCCATATACAGTTTTAGGTCGATCTAAGATATACTGGCATATAATACACGCATGAAGAAAATATATAACTTCACCAACAAAAACATCAACTATATATAACATGCTAGAGAATTATATATCATCGAGCATATTAAAGGATATTAATGTTCCCGTATTTATGTTAGCATTTTATCGGATATCCATTTTTCTAATTTATCCGATAACTTCTTGATATTCTATTAGATACGAGTAGTGTCGTGACAGCACTCATTTGCCACGTCACAGGTTGTTGCGTGGTCAGAGGGGTCAAAATTGGAAATAAATTTAGGAAGATGTTATCTTTAAAATATTTTTTTTAAAAAAGATTAAATCATAAAAAAAGTTCAAATATTAATTGTCTTGTATCATAGCACACGTCACATGCAAATATTTTACAGATAAATGATCGAACGGATATTATGTGACTTGTTTTCACCCGCTAAATATTATAACAAAATACTTGGTTTGGCACACTATTTTCTGAGTTTTACCGCTCAACTTCCCCACGCCTGCCTCTCTCTCCACCTTCCCCACTTCGTCAACCTTCGGTGCTGCGCCTCGCCGCCTCCCCCACGCAGTCTTTCTTGCTCTGCTCCTCCCCACCGGCGCCTCGCCCCTGCCGCCCTCGGCCAGCTCCTTCTAGCGCCAAGCGCCAGGTGGCTCGGCGAGCCGAGATCTGCGCCCGACCACCGGTGTCCCCTTCGCCAGCCGCTTTGCTGGCCTGCTCCTCGCCGCGCGCTTGTTGTCGGCGTGAGAGGCACCACCGTCGCCTACAACGACCATGGCGCTCGTCATTGGCGGCCAGCGCCGCATCATCATCTCCGGATCCATCCACTACCCGAGGAGCACCCCGAGGTGAAGTTGGATCGATACACGCCTGTTCTTGCTTCCGTGAGGTTTCTACTTCATGCTTTCAGTGATCTAATTAATCTTCTTTGTGATCCTCGTCTTTCCTGCGTGCGATGTGGCCCGATCGATCGGAAGTCCAAGGAAGGCGGCCTCGATGCCATCGAGACCTCGTCTTCGAACGGCCATGAGCCGCGCCCACGCCAGTTTGCATTGCACAACCGAAACTCGAAATCGTGCTCGTCTTTGTTATATCTTACTAGTAGATCGAACACAATGCGCGTCTAGTGCTAATTCTTTCTTGCTGTTTATGTCCCTCCTTTGATCTTCAGTACAACTTCGAGGGGAACTACGATGTTGTTAGGTTCTTCAAGGAGATCCAGAACGCCAGATATACGCCATTCTACGCATTGGCCCGCATATCCGTGGCAAATGGAACTATGGGTATGTATCTTTGAATCGCACGTTTATGTGAAACTGAAAAGAGAAATTGAATATCGTTAACTACAATGGAGCTAATCATACTAATATATTTCTCTGTTATTATCTGTTTCTGCTGCAGAGGACTTCCCGCTTGGCTACGTGACATCCTTGGTATGTAGTTCAGGATACACAATGAACCTTTTGAGGTAAAAAAGAATCAATTTCTCACTTTTTTATACGACATCTTGCTATAATCTTTAAGTCCCATAGATTTGCAAACACAGACAGAATCTTAAGCTATTCTTTTGTCTCCCTTAAACAGCGCGAGATGGAGATCTTCACCACGCTCATAGTCAACAAGCTCAAGGAAGCAAACATGTTCGCTAGTCAGGGAGGCCCGATCATCCTATCACAGGTAGACATATCACTGATGCACATCTGCTACTCTTGAGAACGATCTGTCATGCTGGAAATAAAAATGCCAATTGCGTAGTTAATTTGGTCACTAATGCGGATGCCAATGCCTCAATCTGTAGATTGAGAATGAGTACGGAAACATCATGACCAATCTAAAAGATGCCCAATCTGCCTCGCAATACATCCATTGGTGTGCAGACATGGCGAACAAGCAGAACGTTGGTGTCCCGTGGATCATGTGCTAGTAGGACGCCGATGTCCCATCCAATGTGGTGAGTTTTTCTTTTTCCAAAATTTCACACCAGATAGAGTAAGGTTATGTAAATTGGTAACGTGGTTGTGTTTTGTGTTCTAATCAGATCAACACATAAGAGCATGTACAATGGGCTTATGTCAAACATTTGATTTACTTTGTCAAGAGGAGTTGGCTAGTACTATTGCTAAGTTGGAAGAAAGCAACCACAAATTGGCAGCACTTAAAGCACAGAGAGACAATACAGTATGCCTTGCTTTATATTTCCTTTTGTTGTCTACAGGATACCTTGACAGATTTCAAGAACATCCGTTCTTCCAAAGCTTTTCAACCTGTTAATAATCAACTTCAGAAGTCACATGCAGAATTGGACCACTACCAAACATTATTAGAGAAATTACAGGTGGTAACTGGTCAGTGGATTTGTATGTGTTGTATAGTAAAAATGTCCCACTAAAGCATTTGATCTTTTGTTGAACTTCTACTTGCCATGTTTCAGGTTGATAAGGACAACTTTGTCTGGCAAGAGAGGAAATTTAATTTAAAAGTTGATATGGCTAAAATTCCCCAGAGGGTTTCTGCATACTGTGATTTCAGAATTGCTGACATTGATTTCTTTTTGAGACATGAATAGACATAATAAACAAGTTTATCACTGTGCAGATACCAGTCTATGTTATTTGGAGGTGGATTAGGTTGTTTGTTCTTGAAGATGCCCCCGCTGGTGCTGCCCTCTAGCCACTCGTCGCCTGATTCAGTTGTAGGAATTTTTTTTGGTGTGTTTGCACCTTTGTATGTGGATGCTAGATTCAGTTGTTAACTCGATTCACTCCGCAACAGAGTGTCTGTGTTTTTTTCTTCTAGTTTTTTTTAATATATCGACAATGTAATTCTACATTTGAAATGGCTTTACTTAAGATCTGAAACTTATGAAAATATGTGATATTGTACCCTCTGAATCATTGTTGTTTAGCAATAAAATATTTGTACTGAACAAAATAAAAAATAACGTCTCTAGCTCAATCTAAATACGTCTATGAATGTGTATCTATCTTTCTTGGCACGCAATAAAGCGTCACTAGGGAAAGTAGAGACGATATGGAAATGCATATATGAAAGCCTCTCCAAGTTTGTAGAGATGCAATCTAAACGACTCATATCATTAGCATGCAATAAAGTGTCACTAGGGAGAGTAGAGACGATATGGAAATACATATATGAAAGCGTCTCCAAGCTTATAGAGACACAATCTAAACAACTCATATCATTGTAGACGCGCTTAACAATACATCTCTATGATCTTTGACACGGTACGTGGGGAGGCGCTCCAGAGACGTTTTACAAAAACGGCTCTACGATGCTATAGAGATGATTGAAAACGTCTTTAACCCATAAAATAGGCGTCTCTACAGGGCTTTTGTGTTGTAGTGTGACCAAAAGGTTAAGCAAGGAATAAGCCCAGTGCATAGGGGATTGATAGGAATTGTTAGTGCTTAACAAAGTAATTGATTTAGTTATGATAACAAGTGGATCATACCAAATGTTTAGGCCAAGAACTTTAATTAAAAGATAAACCCGCAATGGTTGCTAGGTCATGACACATAGGGTATAGAAAATGGTTGAGGAATAATACTACTAGGCAGTCACGAAGATTAGTAGTAGCTGTGTCGCGACCCCAGACTAGTCAATCGGAACCAATGCTGATAGGGTAATCACTGAACAAGAAATAGGTAGATGAAAACACATAAGTCTGTATGTAGCGGTAACCTACTTAACTAGAAGTAGTCATTAGCAGATGTCAGAACTAAAGATCGCCGCAACGATAAACCCAAACCCATAGACACCACTAAGGGTGTAAGGCTGATGTCTAGCCATTGCCTGGAAGTTCCAGCTAAGGCTCATAGAACTTCCTTGATAAATATAAAGTAATAAAGGAAATCATTAAGTGAACTAGACCCTAGGTATCAGTGAGGCTTACACGTGTCTACCCAGAGCGAACCTGGAACCTACGCATAGGTCTCACCTGACTATCATAGAACTTCCTTGATAAATAGGAAGTAATAACTAAAAGAATCATTAGAGCAGCTAGGCGCCGTGTGAGCAGTGGTGGTATGTTCCCAAGTGGATGATAGAAGTTCATCCACCAAACAACACCACCTAGGCTCTAGCTATCATCCATCGCTATTCGCTCCCGATTGAAGTACAATTCATGATCCGAAGGTGGATCAAAGGATCCTATCTAGATGGGTGATCTCTCCCACCTAGGTAACCATTAAATAATGTTCCCACGGACATTCTCACCCCCTCCATTGGATTCATAATTTCCTACTTCAGCGGACTTCTCGAGAGCTCGATCCCTCTCACCCTGACTCCGGATCAATCGGTGACCTAACCCTAAGTCCGACTATCGACCAAAGACCCCAACACTAGACCAAACAAATAAAGTTGAGATTTATCTATTGTGGTCTGAAGTATTTCCTTCATTCCAACTATCACAGGATGTACTTCATTCCATCTGAAGTATTTCCTTCATCAACTTCCTTGGATGTACTTCGCCTACAGTATTTTCTTCAACAACTCTAGATGAGTATGTTTTGGTCTCATCTGAAGTACTCCCTACTTTCATGATGCCGATAAGTATGTTTAGTTTTATTTGAAGTGTTTTCCTTCTTCAAACCCGCCTAGATATGTTTACTTTCATTCAAAGTATTTCCTTTTGTTTGAATGTATTTGGATTTATTGGATTTCATTTGGTTGCTTTTAGACGTTCTTGGATTCAATCGTACTCTGTGTAGATAGAATCTGAAGCTACAATGGAACAGCAGTCCGAGACAAAGTAAGGACAAGATTGTCAGAACATTGAACAGGATGATTATCAAAACATTGGACAAGTTGATTATCAGAGCATTGAGCAAGAACAGGACCGAGGTTATCAGAATATTGAGCAGGGCGAGTCACCACTTTGATCATGTTGCACCTACTTTTTGCAATTATATTTTTTTAAATTATGAAATTGCATAGCTATGATTTATACAATTATGTTGGTCTGGCTCATAGTTAATACCTTAATGATAATTATGTATAAACTTCCAATCCTTGAACTTGGGCACTATCCTTTGTCACCCTATAATTAATGGTTTACATACTAGTTAATAAGTCTGTATCTAAGTGTCATGCTTAGCCTTTCTTAGATACATTGGTATGTGGGCAATGATTTGCCTTGACATCATTCAAAACTTGAAAAATGGATTTGGGTAATCGAGGTTGGAACTTGGCTAGTATGTTGGACTAGAAAGGTATTTTCAAAACAAAGAAAAAACAAAAATAGATTTTGACTTGGGCGACTGGAAAGTATGGCTGGTGTTGGTGATGCACGACGGTGGGGATATGAGGAAGTACCACCCAAGTCAATAAAGGACCGAGTTCTTGTGATAACCACTCATGTAAAAACTGTGCAACCACAAGTCTATAATAGATATGACCTGGCTAACTAATTTGTTCGCCTCATTGCAACCTTGCCATTGGTGGGTGTGTAGGTGGGTATGGGTTAGAAGCCACTGGAACTACATGGCTGTAAAATCGAGGAGACCGACTAGAGCGGGGTGAATAGGCGGTTTTAAAAATCTTCAGGCTAAAACCGAGTTTTATGCGGAATTGTAAATCAATTTGGTTTTGCAAAATTAAAGCCTAAATCAACTAGTTTTTACAAAATGCAGCAACAATATAAGATTATTGATAACGATAGCAGTCATATAAAGACATGTAAGCAATTTAATACAAGGAATGTAAATTGTACAAAGTAAAGCACAAGAAGAACAAACCACAAGGACACAATGATGTTTTACTGTGGTGTTCGGAGACTTGTCAGTCTCTCCTAATCCACGTTGAGGTAAGCCCAAACTAATTGGACCGGCTCCACAAATTAAGCCAAACACCTTCGAGATAAGTCCAACCACTTGGACTGGCTCCAACACGAACCAACACCTCGATCCACTCGAGGTTGCTCTTCCTCCACTCCAGAGACGGCGAGCATAAAACCACTCACAACCGCCCAGGTATTCTCACAACCTTCTTTGAGAAGATCACCGGTGTAACGCCTCCAGCCGTCTATGTGTCAGCAAACACCAAGAGTAACAAGTCGAAGACACTCACTTGAACAAATCAAGTGTCTAAACTCAAGTGGATACACAATCCACTACCTAATGCAACACATGCACGTAGGATTTGCTCTCAATGCTCACTAAGTGCAACACATGCACGTAAGAGTGTAGAGAGTTTTCTCTTTGCTCAAGGGAATGAATATAGCACCAGCAACCTCACCCACAACCGGCTAAGGTGGGTATTTATAGCCCACACACAAAAACTAGCCGTTGGAGGAAAGATTCTCAAAAAAATTAGCACGAGCGGTAGTACTGCCGTTCATCGACCGGTACTACCACACTTCCACTGACTGCACAGTAACGGCTATAGCAGACGCATTAAAGCCTCTGAACTAGCCGCTGAATATGCAGCGTGGTACTACCACCAAAGAATATGCGGTAGTACCGCTCTCCGGTAGTTTCGTTCACATAGGGCGGTACAACCGCTTCCCTTAGATGACCAAAACTGGCCCTCTCTAGAGATAACGTATCGCCAACTAAAATTCAGAACTTCCGATGTGCGGTAGCTCCGCTTAGAATATGTGGTCATACCATGATGCGGTAGTTCCGCCAAATGAATCCTGGTACAACCGCCTTCCAGGAGAGCAGAACATGCTCACAAGGTGTCTCTCTGGAAAACACATACTGCCAACTAAGGTTCGGTCCAACCGGGTTGCGGTAGTACCGCATCAACTTCCTGGTCATACCACTATGCGGTAGTACCACCAAGACAATGTCGGTACAACTGACTTTTTTGAGAAAAACATAGTTGGCTTTCGCTTCAACTCAATTTGCAAAATACATTTGCCAATTGATACGCGATGCAAACAAGGGTTAAAGGCAAGATTCTCAACAAGTTGCAAAACCTATTGGCCAATTTTTAGAATCAACGCCACAAGGAATAAGGTATATGGACTTAAACCATTTGCAAAACACATTCGCAAACTAATGTCACATGCTACAAGGATTATGCATGAGCCTCAACTATTTGCAAAACACATTCACAAATATTAGCAACATGCTAACGAGAGCTAGAGCAAGCACAACGAGCTATCAACACATGACAAACTCAAGCTACTAGTCAAGACCCCTCTTAATAGTACGGCAACCTATACTAGCAAACCGGTCTCCAACCAAACACCAAAATTGGTAAAAGACTAGGAACACATCCTTAGCCCTAGCTAGTTATACCATTGCCTTGCACATCCTCTTGAAGCTTGATGACGCACATCTTCACTTCAAGTCTGGGTTCTTGACTTGAATATCATTAACACATGATGATCTTCTTCACTTCAGGATCTTGTCTTGATGCTCATCAACACATGATGATGTCCTTCATCCCGAATCTTGACTTGAATATCGTCAACGCATGATGATCTTCTTCACGTGCCCTCCATCAACACATGATGGGTCTTCTCTTAACTTGATGATCAACTCATGTTCATCTCCTCTTTGAGATCTTGATATGCATCAACACATGATGCTTTTTCTCACTTACTCTCCACCAACACATGACTTGCTCTCCATCAACACATGATGGGTCTTCTCTTGACTTGATGATCAACTTATGATCATTTTCTCTTCGAGATCTTGATATGCATCAACACATGACGCATCCCCTTCTGAAACCTTGACTTGATGATAATCAACTCATGATGCCATTCAAAGTCTTCATCATCATGGGACTCAACCTATTTCACCAACTCATGAAAAATGTTAGTCCCAAAACATGATTTTCATTAATTACCACAACATACCATTAACTCACAATGGTGGGTCAAGACACTCTAATTTTTCCCTCTTTGGTAATTGATGACAACCATCACAATTGCAAATAATTAAATACAAAGACATATGAGTATATATGAACTACACAAGTTTTATATACTCAATGGATATGTTTCAACGTAGAGATCCCAAATATATGTGGATAAAGAAATATGGATCAATACTAATGAAACCACAAAATATAGAGTGAACTCCCCCTAAATATGTGGATACACGAATGTATAATAAGAACATATGCACATATTCAAGTTAAACTTTTGGTGGAGTTCAACTTATATTTTGGATCGGAGGAATGCAACAAGATATAAGAATATGATGTCAAATGCATACCTCTTTGATTTTCACCTTTTCATCCAAATAAGACGACACAATAGGTACATCAATAAAAGCGTTAGTCTCACATATGGATTTGTCATTACTCACCAAAATACTCCATTAACTCATAATGGTGGGTCTAGATTCTTCAATCTCCCCCTTTTTGGTTATTGATGTCAAATCCTTTATCAATAGCAACATTTGGATATAAATTAATATAAGATAAGATTTTAAACTGTATAACTATCTTTATGCATGTCACTAAGCAATTTAAAGCTTAAAGAATTCTCCCCCTTTTGTACTATGCATGAAATAAAGTGAAATCACAAGGGAAAATATATTACTTATCCAAATGTGGAAATATTGATCATATAAATATCCCCCCCCCGGCATTAAACACAAAAAAAAAATACAAAATAAAGCTTAGCTGACATGGAGTCTTTGCAAAACAACGAGCTTGACAATTGAATTCATTTATTTTGATTAATGAAATATTCTCCCCCTTTTGAAGTAAGGTTTTGTTTTCAAGATATTTGAGAAAAACCAAAATAATCACAAGCTCCCCCTTTTATGGCCGAAAAGAGCAAAATAACTCGAAATGAGGCCATATTTGAGTTAACTAAAGGAAATGATATTTGGAACACATTCAAATAAGCTCACTCTTGAAATATTCCCAATAAAATTTTTCATGAAGATAGCATGCTCATTTTCACAAATTGGAAATCATGTTGAGCTAAAAACTTTCTTAAAACATTTGAAAATGTGTGGAAACAAGCTCCAACAAATCTGAGATAAATCATGGAGCTAATCCTTGTAAATACACACCCTTTTCATTTTGGGAGGCTCAACCAAATATCAATCATTTTGAAGATATGAAAATCACAAAGTTTCAGCAAACTCAAAGTTTCAGGTTTTGTAGATTTTGACATTCCATTTAAGCTTTAAAAGACAATTTGAAAAACTGGTTAAAATTGTTCTAATATATCTAAGGAAATTTGGCATAGAATATTAACTATAGAATATAAAATTTCATAATTATATCTTTATCAAATCATGCACCCATTTTGAGATACAAAAATCACAAATCAGCATAAAGTTATGCAAAAGTCTAAATTTTTAGAATTTGATCAAAGTGAGAAAAAGTCAAAACTTTTAAAATCAAGTCAAAATTCTTTAAATTTTGGTATAAACAAACTTTGGACTCCTAAGAAACTTTTCCAAGAAGAATTTTCAAAAAAGGAGTCTCCATTCAAAAGATATGTCAAATTGAGCTTTGTAGGCGTGATTTTTGCTTAAAGTGAAGAAAAAGCAAAACTTTTTCGAATGAAGTCTAAAAGCTTTGAAATTTTTTAGATATTGACTTTTGCCTACTTAAAATGTTTCTCAAAAATTATTTTGTTAAAATTATTTTTCTTTTAAAAGATAAGGCAAAATGCGCTTTGTAGGCACATAAAGATGATAATTTTGCATTACAGATTCAAAATGCAAACCAATTTGAATTTCATGGAGTTTTTCACTTTCATGGATTTGTATGAGTTATAAATACTATTTCTAGCCAAGGTACATAAAGAAATCTGGCTCAAATAGCCAAACTCACTATATGTAAGAATAGGTCATTTTGTGTCGAAACTAGTTTTTCGGTGAACTTAAAATGAATATAACTTTTCAACGATTGGTCTTTTGTAAAAACTTTGAACTACAGAAATGTTTAAAATGATCAACCCTACAAGTTTGGTATTGACAACTTTTTCAAAAACTCAATAGATTTTGATTTATGAAAATATATCATTTAATTCAAAAACAAGATCATACATTGGAGCCAAATTTGCTATTTGGTTTCTAAAATAGGAATTTTTAATTCAAAAGTATTGAAAAATATTTGAAATATATATTTAAGTACTTGTCTAGTTTTTTACAGATTTGAGCCTTTTATGCAAGATTTTGACTTCTGACCAAATAGGCTATTTAAAAAGGCTAATCTTGCATATCATTGACAATTTCATTCCAAGAATACTAAATGAAGCAAATGAGAATGAAAAACATGCATTCGCAAGATCTATAAATCATTTTGAGTAAATAGGTAAAATAGCTTTCCCAATATTAATAATTTACCCCTTTTTAAGTAAGTCCAAAATATTTAATCAGTTTTTCACAAAGAACTAACTCCCCTTTACACAAAGGTTCCTCTTAAAAACTCTTTCTTCTCCTTTGACGGACAAATGATTCTTTTCCATCTTGTCATCTTCTCCTTTGTCATCCGTCCCCCTTAAGCTTTCTCTCTCTCTTTGTCATCAAGCATTGAAAACTTAGACATCAAAGATTTCTTCTTTTCTTTATAATAGATGTTTTTAACCTTTTGTTGTCCTTTTATCTTTTGCATGAAGAGCATACAACACTTTGAAATTAATTCCACTTATGATGACATTTGATACCACTGGTGAGAATTAATTGATACCAAGAATAATTGATTCCATTTGTAAATACTTGATACCACTTGTATGCACAACTAATATCTCAAACTCAAAGTTGATTTGGGTACTTGATCTTCTCTTGAAGTATTGAAATCCACTTGTGAATACCAACTTTAGATTCCACTTGGATAATGAAGATACCACATGTAGTTCACTTGTAAGTCACTTGATACCGCTTGACAGATCTTCAATAATTGTCACTTGAGATTATGCAATTATTTGGAAGTGGCCAAATCCAGGAGATACCACTAGTAGGGAATACCACTTATTTTCTACTTGTAAGAGATACCATTTGAGGAGATACCACATATTGGAGAGAGCTTGGTCAAGAAAATATTTTGCTCGGCAAAGAAGGAAATTAGATACCACTTGAAGGAAAAAAGATTATATCACTTGTAAAGACAAAGATGAATCTCATGCTGAGGTCAAGATGATCAAAAGTGCTACCACTTTTAGAGAGAATACCATTTTTTATGATAAAAACATCACAATACGATCAAAATGGCATATGGAGTCAAGAAAGTACTTGAGAGTAGCTAGCAAAGATAACAATGATCAACTTGACTTTAGGGATTAAAGAGAATGTCTAACGAAATTTGAAATCAATAATTTATACAAATCAAGCAAGTCTCTCTAGGTCCGGTCAGACCGGTGGCAAAGATGTGGTCAGACCGCTAGGAACCGGTCGTACCGCTAAGGAGATGCGGTCGTACCAGGGTGCAACAGAATGCACGCCGAGGATTGAAATTTTGAGGAGAAGTTAGATATCATGTTGTAATTTTCTCCAAAATTATTCACAAATAAATATAAACCACTTTTGGAGCATTTCCAACTATATGCCAAAGTTAAAACTCTTTTGAAGATAGTTTTTAACAAATTATACTTTCATTTTTCAAAACAAGCTCATTTTTAATAAATTTCTTCAAGATTGCCAAAATGAGCATGTGATGGTGTTTTTAGCATCCATTTGCATGTATGAGTTTTAAATACCCTTATGAGCCAATATATGTTAATAATATTGGCTCAATTGGAAAAACTCACTTAAGTGCTAGAAAGTGACCACTAAGGTTAAAATATTATTTTGGATGAGTTTCGAAATCAAATAACTTTTGTTAGGTTGGCCTTTTGGAAATACTTTGAATACCAAAAAGGTTTAGAATAGCCAACTCTAGGGTTTTCGTTTTGGGACCGTTTTCATATTCCTTTGAGAATATATTTTATACAAAAAAATAGTTTATGTCAAGAACAAGATACTATAATCTATAATTTTGGCTAGAAACTCATTTTCACTTAAAATAGGTTTTCTTGAACCAAAACCTTTGGTAAACCTTTGAATAGCATTAATATACATTTTGCAACTAGTTTTTCACAAGATTACTAATAATTTCAAAATTTTGATTTTTGGCGAAATGGCTCATTTTTTAAAATCAATACTAGCACTTAATCAATTTGGGCACACTTAGGGATATGATATACATGATTATGATTTAGCACCCCCCCCCTTACTGTGCCACAACCATCTTGCTCAAGATTTCAATAATGAAGTTTTTGGACAAGAGCAAGAACACAATTTTTTAAAGGAATTTCATGAATGCAATGCAATCTATACAAGGCATAAAGGGCTAGATACTTCAATGTAAATATTTGTTACCGAAATAGCATTGGCTTATGATATGACATGATCATCCTCAAGCTTAGCTCCAATTTTGCATATGGTGGATTCCACCTCTTCATGTGAGCCAAACCTCCAATACCTCTCCAAGTACCTATTTAAGCATTTAGGCGCGTTTTGGTACCCAAACTCGGTTGGGTCCTTGAATGTTAGTCACAAGAGATTTAGGCACCCATATGGCCTTAGCAATAATCTTTGGTAAACTTACAATTCTAGCAAACACATTGCCATTCTTATCATTCCTAAGCAAATAATCATTATTATAAAAATAGGCTTAGGAGAGATAGCTTTGTGATGTCCCTTTTCCCGGCAATTGTAGCAAGTTTGATATTTTCTTCCATCATTTGTCTTCTTGTCTTGCTTATTGTTGGCTTGCCTCTTCTTTGATGATATTTTCTTGTCATTCATCTTGTTTGGGCACACCAAGGCAAAGTGACCCTTCTCATGAAAATCACTTGATATTCTTCGTGTATCTTGCATTGTGCCTTGTCTTACTATTCTCCTTTTTCTTTGGAGTGAAGCCCATTCTACTCTTATCTTGCAAGCATCTTTGCTTGCTCAATATTTTATCGAGAGTGGCCTTCCCTTTGAAGCTTCTTTCCAAGTCAATTTTCAATTTTGTGACTTGGGCCTTGAGCTCTTTGTTCTCCTTTATAACATTAGTATCACAAGGCATGGAGGAAATAGAAGTATCTATTTTGGGGAAACAAGACATATCAAGCAAATCATCACGAAAGGTGGATATGCTAACCTTAAATGAAATACAAGAGTTAGCAACTACACATGGCAAATCATCTAATAAATCACATGTTATGCCTATATCTACCTTAGAGCTAGTGACTTCCTTGAGAAGGAGAGAATCATGTTCTTCTTTTAACATATCATATTTATTTTGAAGAGAGATATGCTCTTTCTTTAAAACCTTGAATCTCATCTTCTCTTTCCCAAGATCTCCATCAACTCATCATATGTAGGCTCATCATTATTTACCTTCTTATTACCTTTGGCCATAAAGAAATGAGGTGATGTGGATGGGGTTGAGAACTCCTCATTGTTGGAGCTAAAAGTAGAGCATTCTTCTCCCGACGTCCATTCTTTTATGCAATCATCATTAGTAGACCTTTCATAATGATCTTGAAGATGGGTCCACATTTCATGAGCGTCCTTGAGAATGCATACTTCATCAAACACCTCTACACTCAAAGCACTAAATAAAGCGTTAATTGCTTGAGTATCGAGATGTAAGCATTTCTCTTCCTCATTTGTTGGAGCAAGACGATCTAATGGAGGAGAAAAGGCAACATCAACAATCCACCAAATTTTAGGGTACATGGCCTTAAAATAACAAGACATGAGGATTTTCTAAATATCATAATTTGTGTCATCAAATAGAGGTGTCTCACCAAGGTGCACTATATCACTAGTCACCATGCTTTAACTCTCTAGACGGTTAAGTCTAATAAATGAGAGACCAAGCTCTGATACCACTTGTAAGATCGAGGAGGCCTAAAACCAGGTTTTATGTGGAATTATAAATCAATTCAGTTTAGTACAATTAAAGTCTAAATCAACTAGTCTTTACTAAGTGCACCAACAATATAAGACTATTAATAACGAAAGCAGTCATACAAAGACATGTAAGCAATTTAATACAAGGAATGTAACTCCTGCCCCACGTGCTAGTGGAGCTCAGGACCTGCAAGAGAAGATTGCCGTTAGTAACTAGTGGGGTTCGAGATAAAGAAGTACTACGTTACGCATGTAATCATGGCGAAAACCACAAAAAGTATGTTACACAAGCAAGCAAGGTGGTCATACCTGGTGGCACGAAGGTGTGCCCCGACGACTCCGCGTACTCCTGCCCCGCGTGCCGATGGAGCACAGGACCTGCAAGAGAAGATTGCCATTAGTAACTAGTGTGGTTCAAAATAAAGAAGCAGAAGTGAATGTCTCATGCTCACCTCAAAAATGTCCCGTGGTACTCCCACCACGGTGCCATAACGACACGCCCGCCACATTTGGGGTAGGAGCCCGTGGCCGTGAACCTCCGTGGCTGACCTCTCGTCCTCGCACTGGTCGGTCCATTGAGTCCCTCAGCATGCGACAAGTGGCGATTTGGATGCCTCGTCTTGCCTTCTCCACGATCCGCTGTAGGGCCCCTCTGGTGTCCCCTAGCGTCATCTGCTGCGCGGAGGCTACCAACTCGAGAACCTCCCAGTGTAGATTAGTCTACACAAGTAATCAACAAGTTGGAAACCTAAATCTTGCAAATTAAATATGAATTAAGGACTGTTCAATAGGTGGAATGCGGAGTCCAACTGGGTGGGGTACATGTCGAACGTCGTAGCCTCGTGTCGTGGTGGGTTGACCATGACCCGGACGCAGCGAAGCCTCGTCTGACTAGCGTACCACTCCACGTATTCCTCATACGTCCCGGGGTCGTAGGGAGCATCCTCTGGACAAGGTCATCATAGGCGCTGATCCAAGCCCCAACCCAAGAGGACATCTTGTCCAACCAGGAGACCGTGCCACGTACTCCCTTCCTAGTGTACCTATGGATGGCAGGACAGTTATTTGGTCTGCTCGTAATGCACATTGTACGAAAGAAGTAAAGTATGAACTTACGCATGAACGTGCGCCAGCAACCGCGTCCCTCCCCCACGGGGCTAGGACCTCCTGTCGCAGACCAAACTGGTGCATGACCCGCTACACCTGGTACTCCTCCACAAAGACTTCGTGCACCAAGGCCCTCCGCGTGTACCAGTACACGTAGTCTCGCGTGCACAGGCTCGACAGTCTTTTGGGTGTGCGCGCATGCACCCTCTCCTGAGTGTATAGTATCCAGATGAAGCGGTCATCCGTCAGCTGATCGAACATCACAACGTACTCTAGGTAGGATCCCTGTGAAGTGATCGGCCTATAGGTGACCTGTGGAATATAACAACGGAAACTTATCACCTGAAATTGTGACTACATTACGAAAAATAATAAATGATCATGAAACTAATCCGTCGGCGGCACCACACCGTGCCCATGGTCGGTCGGTCCACGACGTTGTCCTCGACGTACAAGCTGACCGCGTACGCTCCCAGGTACAGCTGTGGTTGTCCGATCTGGAAGTACTCGAAGGACCACAACTGTAGAAGTAGTGCGCATCCGGAGAGGATGGAGCTGTCTGGACCCGATGTACGCATCACACAAAGGTCGTGGTATGTCACGCCGACAACCAGCCCAGACCCTAGGCGTAGTCTTTGGATCTAAATCCCACCGGCCAGTCCTCTAGCTCACGTGCGTACCGGACATAGTGCTTGTCAACACTGTCACTGTGGGACCCCAGGAACATGACCCACCCAAACAGCCATAGCAGGTAGGCCTCAAAGTGCCTCCTAACAATGACGCCATCTGTGTTCTTCGCCATACGCTTGGGCTGCAAGAAGACATGTACACGTTAGCAAGGTACACATAAGAATTGATGCGAGAGGACAATAGTTACGAAGACTTATGTAGAACTGGCAGATCCACCTCAACGTCAGCCCGTGCGAGCTGCTGAACTCCGTGTACCCTCTACCTGATGGGATGTCGTACGATGGTGAAGAAGGTGACGTCCTGAAGGGCCGGCGCCATCAACCTGCACGGAAGGTGGAATGTGTGCATTTCTGGCCTCTAGTGGTCAACCAGCACCGTCAGTAGGACCCAGTCGTATGGAAAATGCCTAGATGTACGACCAAGACCGCGGTCCTGGTCGTTCTCCCACGTCGCCTCCACCATCCTTGCTAGTAGAAGGAGGCCTACCGCTCTCAACCTGCGTCGAAACGATTAAGAACAAACGTGACTGCACGTAAAGTAGTCAGACCGCGATTGAGTGCATGAAGGTGAGAACTACACGTACCTCGGAACCCAGTCTGAGTGCAGCCTCCTTGCCCTGATGGGTGTGGGCAGCCGCAACGCACCAAGCTCAATCGACGCCTCGCCCTCTGGGGGGAGCACGGTACTGATGCGGCTACGGTGATGCACGTTAATCACCGAGTCAAGCAACTCATAGTGGCCTGCGTCCGCCATACCTTAAAATTAAGTGCATGCATTACCACACAAAAATGTAAACCAAATTTAAGCTACTTAGCAATTTAAACAGATTTGTAATAGGGTCTTCCAATTTAGAGGATATTTTTAAATATTTTTCAAGTACAAATATAAACAATAAACAAAGTTCTTCTTATTTTCCTAGTTTCATAGTTTTAAATTAATTTTCAACATTAACAATATAATTACCATGCACAAATGGGAAGCTAAATAAAGTTGGGATTATTTTTTACATATTTGTAATAGGCGTCTTCCTATTTCTGCAGATTTATCCTAAATCGTTCGACTGTTGTAACATTCATAACATGTGTACGACGAACTACACTATACACAGCTCAGATGATGTTGCTATTCTACTGAATTCTATGTCGCTATTCTACTGAATTCTATGTACTTAATTGTACATCATTCTACTCGCTATTCTAGTGAATTCTACTCGCTACAGCTCAAATGATGTACTTAATTCTATAAAATTTGACATAATGTATAAAGTTGCAAAAAAAAATGTACCTACAAAATGGCCGACCGGATCTGATGCTCTGTCAATCTATCTCCTCCTCGAGGAACTAGCAGAGCTTCGCTACCTTTCTTCTCTCCCTCTCCTCCTCTCATCTGGTTTTTTCTGGAATTAAAATGAGCTTTGGAGTGATTTTTTGGGGATTTTATACATGGGATCCTGTCGCCAGTTGAACTTGCGACAGGAAGACTGTTCACTTCCTGTCACCAGTTGAACTGGCGATAGGAAGACTGTTCACTTCCTAATGCTAGTTAAATTGGGAACAGGAAGCTGGACCGGCGACGGGGGTCAACAGGGTCCCTGTCGCTAGTTCAACTGGTGACAGGGATCCATTTTTGTAATTGTTTGGGGTGGCTATTTATTTTTGTAATTATCTTTCAAAATAATATTATTTTAAAAAATCGCTTTATATAACACCCCTCTAGTTCTCCTCCAAAAGAAAGAAGGAATCCTAATCCTAACAGGATTAGGATAGTAATCGTTGTAGAACACAACTCCAAGTCCTAGTTGGTCAAGATATGAGTCACCCATATTCAATAATCTCCACCTTGACTGTTATCCGTTGAATTCATCATACTCCTCCAAGTATTCGCTCCTAGTCGTCTCCACCTTTTTTGTTTTTTCCTCACACCTTTGAGAGAGCCCCTACCACAGGGGCTCATGCACATCATCGCAATGTGCATGTCGGTATCCGGGCTAGCCCACCTGAAAACTCCACCTGAGAATTCCTCTGTTGTGCAGTTTGGTTAACCATACCTCTTGTTCCTATAGCCCTCCATGCTATAGGTTTGTACCACCTCCGAGCTCCACCTACTCGTCGATACCACGTGGTTGGTCCCACAACATATTCCTTCTTCTAATAGATCGCACCTTCACCTTTGCGACTACTAGATTTTGCAATCGTCTTTGCAGCTCCACATATAACTGTAGATGAGATCTAAGTACCTACCGCTGATGACACGATTTCCTTCTCCTGATCCAGAATTTTTTTTCAAAGCTCTCATTTGTTGCTCTTCCGTGATGACTTTGTCAGCATCTTTGCCATATACAATTCTTGTAAGCTCTTCCATAATTTCTTAGGTGAATTTTCCTTAATAACCGAGTACTTTATCTCATCAAAGAGGTATAGATGGATTATGCTAACAGCCTTCCACTCCATCACCTTCCATTCTTTAACAGATATCTTTTTCAGTTTGTCCATTTCAAGAGCATCGATTAACCCTTGCTAGACAAGGATATCATTCACCACACATTACTACACGCTGAAATTTTCTCTGCCATCAAATTTCTCCACTTGATTCCACATCATCGACATCGATCTTGATTTTGTGCCACCTGACGCTTTGCGAACCTTCTTGTAAATCTGATTAAACCGGCCTTGGCTCTAATACTACTTGTTATACTTTGGTACCTCTTCTTATGCATAGCAGCCTCCACATCGGATCAGAGTTGCGAGATACCGCACGAGCGTGCACGATATCAATAACGAAGTAGACGAATCATGTAGAGAGAATCAAATAACGACGATGAAATAATCATGACGAGAGAAAAAGATTTGGCGAAGCCGATCGCAAATTTCTTAAGCACAACTTCAAAAGAGTACAAGGATTGTTGCTCTCTCATAACCCTTTCGAACCTTTTAGCACACTCAGATCATTGCCTTATACAAGAATCTAGAGCTAAAAAATAACACAGCCGCTAATTCCCCCGTGCACCTTTTGCTTTGGATGAGTTGATCTGTGACTTGTGTTCTCCATGATCACCCTTCATGGATTTATATAGTGCCTCTAATTCTCCAAAAGAGTAGGAAAGGATAATAATCCTTGTAGAACACAACTCTAAGTCCTAGTAAGTTAGGATATGAGTCATCCATATTCAACACTCTGTGATGTGACATTATATCCCAATGGATAGATATCTAGGAAAAACCAATGGCAAAAATACATGAAATCTGAAGCATTCATTTTCTATACAACCGATTGGATGCACCAAAAAGAACATTCTTACGTATATATCCCGAAAGGGTTACCGAGGCAGCTTGGGCTCTCATGTTTTAAATTGATCTCCATGAGGAACAACTGATATTTTTGTGTGCTCGAGCACCGTACTAGATTATCTAATTATCTTTGCTCAGAAGTTGGGTGCAAGTTAACTAATGATGGCCAAGGTTTTTTTTTTTGCGAGGGACAATACTTATCCATATATGTTTTTGGCTTATAAGGATGATAAAAATTTCTGAATATTTATGGTGTTCTTCTCTGACCTGTAGAGGGTAATTTATTTGGAAAAGGTAAAAAAAAGATGCAATTACTTGGCACCCCATGTTAACCTGTCTGCTCAGAGCCTGTAGGGCCCTTTAATATACTGCAGGACCAAATGAAACATTACAGTATCACCATCTAACATTATTAAGTTGACAGCAAATAGCTAGCCAAATAGTCATCACACGAAGCAAGCTAAGCTTGGCTGATAACAAAGCTAAAACAGTAGGACTACAGTTGCCTACATCATTTTCTTCTTGATATTAATTAGGAGCTGGAAGGAACTTTATAGCAACACAGCATTTGGGGGCCTGCTGTTGAAACAAGTCCACCAGTAGACGAAGTCTGAGGTCGCGAGCGTCATCCTTGAAGCAAACGATAGTGGTCATCTTAAGAAGTTCACACTGAAACGACATTTTGACACTCCCCAGTATCGGTAGCTTAACACCGCAAGAAGTATTGGCTGGGAACTGCACAGAGTAGTAAACTAAATAATTACAATATCATCATTGCATTAAGTAAAGATGTGAAAAAGTATTAAGTCATACAAATAAAATTTCTCTCATCAACTAGTAATGATGGGTAAAATATCGATCTTGAATTCATCTTGAGAACACAAGTTCTAGGGTTACCCTCCAAATTGATATCCTGCCATGGCCATTGACTAAGGACCTTCTCATCATGCGCATTGCGGCTGCTTCTCATCATTTCACCATGGCATAAGCTTCGCATAAGTTTGTGCTTTCTTGCCACAGTTGAGGCTTGTATGAACCTTCAACCACAATGAGCCTACCTTTTGATGTGGCCATGGTATTCCATATGCACCTGCTTCTCAGCGTGGGCTGCTGGTGCAGGTGGGCTGGAGATGTCTAACAGATGAATACATCGACTTCAAGGCACACCATCAAGATCTTTCATTTTTTTTGTCCTCACGAGGAGGATTGCATTCAGATAGCAACAAATAACCCCAAGATACCATGCACTCATGAAGACGGCCGTAGATGCGTTCTTCAGACTTTGACTATCAAAATACTAGAGAATTAATGGTGTGGTATAGCTAGCATGCATTACCAGTTTACCACACCCTAGCAATCTGAGTGGAAGGGAGAACTCCTCCTTCCAAGTGATCAGATACCACAGTACCTAGCATCACCTCAAGCTTGCACTAAGCATGGACAGGTGCTAAGCACCCAAGTTGGATGAATGCTAAGTGCTTCTGGATGCAATATACAAGGTTTACATGAGGCTACGATGACCATTTCACATATATATATATATATATATATATATATATATATATATATATATATATATATATATATATGCATCCAACAAACTGCATCTGCTTGTCAGCATATGGGCGATTATTTTTCCTCCTTTTCTCTTTGAATTAAGGAAAGGTGGAGATATAGTCATATAGACAAATATATGGTAGGGCTACATGCTTAGACACGGGGAGGTTGGAAGGATGGTGGCCGGTGCACTTTGGACTTGAAATCTTGGACTCAGGAAACAAGAGAGATTGAGCAAATATCTCATCACCTGGGGTTGCAGGCTTGCGTAGACACTTTGTAAGAAGATTTGTGTACAAAACGCTCTACTCAACTATTATACGGTAAGAAGATCATATATCAAATGATAAATACCTTTTCGAGTTGCAGGTTGAGCGACTTCAAATCAGGATAGCTTTGGAGAATCTTGTCCAATGTGATGATGCAATTTATGCATAATCCTTCAACAGAGAGGTTCTCGTTGTCGCTTTTCACAACAGGCGCCATTGACTTCTTGCCCGGCCTTGATAAACTCCTGAAATTAGCACAAAACAAACCATGAAGTCTAAAAGCGATGATTATTTAAGCCACTTACAGAAGAAACCTTTGCAAACACTCACTTTGGGGTTACCGGCGTCTGTGAAAAACTTCTCCAACCGACCACCCTTATGCGTGTATTTATACTAACACTATGGAGGTACTGACTTGGCAACCATCAAATTCATATTGCCTAAAACTAGAAATGTATTTAGAGCTTTTATTATAACGTTAACATGAGGATGCACCCCCTTTTTTTTATGAGCATGCCATCTCATCTTTCACAATATGGTAATCTAGGAAGATTAGCAATTAATAACTAGGCATTAATTTTCTTCGTAGCACTTTACATGCTTGGTTTTGGCCAGGTTTTTTTTTTTCGAATAACAGTAGGAAAGGCTGCTACTGTATATATATATATAAACAGCGAACGAGCAGCCGAAAAGATGAGAAGAGCCCAAAGAAAGAAGCAACAAAACTAAAAAAAAGAAAACAACAAGAGAAGAGAAAAGGAAAGAAACACAAGAAAACTTAAGCTGCTAAATTACGAAGCCATGATGAGATGGCCGGTTCAAGATTTTTGTTTGCTCTATGAATAACCATGGTAAAGACTCTTGTGAAGATGTTGCGCCAATCGTCAAAACAAGGGTGGAGATGGTGGAAGATTATGTTGGCCAGGTCAATCTTACGATGGAGACATATAAACTCCTTTATGCTTTTTTGGAATAGCGTCAAAACATCAGTTACCATATATGGCCTGTGCATTGCTTCGATTTAGTATATTGGACTTTGTGCCACCTTTTGCATGCGCCGGCGGATATCTGAGCCTTTGAACAGAGATCGTTTGAGAGATCTGTGCCGGAACTAGCTGGATGAATTTCCGTTTCAAACTTTCAATACATGGAAGGCCAAATGCCAATATACTGTCACGTCCCATCTTATCCGCTGCTTTGGAAGTTGTGAGTTGTCAGGGGAGTGTTTGGCCGGTGTAGAACATGTTCAAATTAAGCTTTTTTTTGGAAGGAAATGTTCAAATTAATTTTTTTAAGGACATGTTTAAATTAAGTTTTCTAAGGAAATGTTCAAATTCATTAATAGCATAGAATTTTACAGGAGTCTGAAGAGCCAGGGTGATTACATAAGAGCTCAAGGATAGGGCAAGATCCTGCATCGAACGTGGTGTACCTTATGTAATATCTCAAAATTTGAGTTTTAAAAAATCATTTGTGTAAATTAGGTCCCCGAAAGAATCCACCAATTTTCCTTAAATTAATAAAGCTTAAATGAGACTTTCTGAATTTAAAACAATTTAATTTGACTAATGCAAACATCCGTTAAATGAAAAATAGTGTTAGTTGGGATCTTTGCGTTCCAAGGAATTTTTCTGGATTTTTTCGAGTGGGTTAGCTATTTATTTTTCCTCTTTTGAAATTCCAGCCTTTTCTAAATTCCTAAATCATTTCTAATTTCGAAAATCTTCGTGTGTCGAATTCCTTTGGCCTGTTCCTTCCCCTCTCTCCGTCGGCCCATCCCCACCAGCCTTCCCCGCTCCACCCGCTCCTTCCCCGTCTCGCCACCCTGCCCGAAAACCACCTCGGCCCAATCGCCTCGCTAACCCGGCCCAACCGTCGCCGAAACACTAGCGCATGCCAGCGCCATGCCACGCCTAGGACCCACCTATCAACTATTGTCGCCGCCGCACATGCAACCGACGCAAACTCGCCGCTGTCGCCCCGGAGTCTGCGCGCCACACGTCACCCTAGGCTATAAATAGCCCCAAGGGATCCTCAATCTATGCTCCTCTCGATGTGTCACTTCCGTTTGCTCTAGCACCGCCGTCGAAGACATTGCCATCGCGTCGCGCGAGCTCGCCGGAGTTGAAGCCAAACCACCACATCCATTGAAGCCGACCCCGAGCTTCTTGCTACTTGAGTCGCCACCAGTGAGGCCTTCGTCCTCTCTCTCCTCCGTTCTTCCACCTCGCCAATTCCCGTCACCCAGGCCCCGTCGGAACCGCAGCTTCTTCACCACTGTTCTCGTCCTCTAGCTGAAGCGTTGCCGCCTCAGTTTTGCCTGTCATCCTCGCGCACTCACCCGAGCCGCACTCGCTCTTGCCCGACCACACCAGAGCCCCATGTCCAGCGCTACCGCCGCCCATCGGTCTTGCTGGAGTTCCTCCACTGCTAGACCTTGTCAGATGTGGTTGTTGATGTTGTTGTGGACCGAGAAAGCATGTGGTTGTGCCGTGGCCGCCACCCGCACATTGGAGGAGGGTGGTGGAGGAGGTGTAGGGTTGGGTGCGGTGGAGGAGGGCAACAACGGCGAGGAAGAGGTGGGCACATTGTGGAGGAGGGCAGCGATGTGGACCGGTGGAGGTGGGACACGTCGAGGTGGCTACGGTGGAGGAGGGTAACGGCATGGAGGAGGGTAACGGCATGGAGGAGGGTGGCTGGGAGGGTGGCCGCTGTCACATGGAGAGGGGAGGTGGGGGTGGAGGATAGTGGCGTGGAGGAGGAGAAGGGGCATGGGGGTGGGGTGATAGTGAGGAGGTAGGGCTGGGGGACGTGGACGACTAGGGACGGTGGAGGGCAGCGACGAGGAGGAGGAGGTGGGCACATGGTGGAGGAGGTTGGTGGCGTGGAGGTGGGCACGCAGTGAGGAGGTTGGGGTAGGGCAGCGATGGGAGGAGGAGGAGGTGGGGTATGGGGGAGGGTGGCCGTCGCCGCCGCGTGGAGAGAGGAGGTGGGGTGCGTGGCAGAGGAGGAGATGGGGAACTGGAGCCGTGGAGGGTGACGGGCGATGGGCGGGCGATAGAAAGAGAGAGGGGAAAAAGAAGGGAAAAGGAAGAAGAAGAAGAAGAAGAAGAAGAAGAGTCTCGGGAAAGGAGAGAAAAGTGTAAGGAAAAGGGGAAAATGGAGGGAATGGGAAAAAGAGGAGGGGAAAAAGAAAAGAGGATTTGTACAGCACAAAATATGCAGCAACACACAAATATTTAGGGGAAAAACTATAATTTATTCATTGTTCACTACAGTATAGATACAAAGTTGTTGCCTTGTTAAAAAACTTAGATCCCAGTGTGGGGTATCCCTGGTAAATAAAAGAGTACAACAACTACATGCACATATATAGAGTAGTTAATGTTGAGATTCTTTAGGTCAGATATCGCCTTTGTGATCTTGGGATCCTCGAGCTGATGTTGCATCCGTTCATCTGCGCTCTCTTAGTCTTTGAGGCATGTGAATTCCTCAACCATCTCAGGTGTGAGAGACGATCTCCTTGGCTCGATTATCCTCCCCACCGTACTGAAAGTGTCTTCCCATGAGATAGCCGACACCGAAACCATAAGTAGATCTCGTGCAAACTGTGATAGCACGGGATAAATACGCTGGCAATTCTTTCACCACAGGAGGAGGTTGAGATCATTGTCCTCTGTGAGATCAAGCTCGGTGTCCGCAAAAGGTGTGTCGAGGTTATTGTTGATCTCTACTCTTGGATTCCATTGAGACCTGCTCGGCGCATGAGAGGACGAACTAGATGCTGCCCATCGTGCCTAGGAGCGAGACTCGGCATGGCCCTTGGCTTTGTGCCATGCTGTCGCTCTGTCTTCGGCATGGCCCCAAGCACGGCCCACAAAACACATCACTTGCATTGCGTCTGTGGGTGGATCCGGGCTATCAAGTATGTAGGTCAAAACTGGTTGGAGATAACACCTACTGCAAAGTGCAATGAAATACTAGATTACGCGGTGTTATGTGCAACAAATTCTTAACCCAAGTGTTTTATGCAATCGGAGTACAATTTACTCAAACAAATAATACCTACACCACACCACCCTTCGGTCTGGCCATGCACTTTAGCACCGCAGGAGGGATCTGCTACTAGGCCGCCGCATCTACTCCGTCGCCGCTGCCAAGACTCTTCACTCATAGCTTGCCTCCTTTCAAACCATCTCCAATGTTGTGTTTTAGCCGGCTCAAATGAGGAGAGAGAATGCATTGAATCGATTCAATACATTGGAGGGGTCGATTCTAACAAAAAAAATGCATGGAACCGAACTCTACTTAGGAGTCGATTCAAAGCATTAAACAACTACATAGGAGAAAGTGCGGTTGAGAGAGGATGTTATTATTTTGTGGTTTCTTAATGTAACGTGAGTCTCAGTTATTAGAAGGAATCGGTTTAATACATTGGAGAAAAATAAGCTTAGTTCCTAAAATGCTTACATGGCATGACTTTGAATCGACATCGGTTCAATACACTAAAGATGCTCTCAGCCGTCTAGACACCGGATATGTGTTTTGAGAACCATGTGGCGACTTGGGCAAGTAGTCTTGTGATTTGGCATTTGGGATCTAACTCAGATTTGTGATGAACTCGTTATTTATGCCATCCTCAGGGATTTCAAAGAAATTTAGGACTTTTTTTTTCCTATGAGGGTTGTTTGGAACATATGATAGTTGTCAAATTCCTATGGAATGCATTTCTATACCCTCAATTACATTGGAAAATGAACAAGAGCTCAAACCTCATGTTATTTTTCCTTTGAGAAGTCCAATGCGTCCATTTTCTCTCTCTCTCTCTCTCTAATCAAGTAATATTTAATCTCAAAATTCCTGCATTTTTTTCTACAAAGCATCCAAACACCTCTTTTGAGCAATTCATGTGGTTTTGTTTCTTGTATTATTCAATAAGCGTTTTTCCTATTCCTGCATTTTTAGACGTACGTTCCAAAGAGACCCTTAATTAACAGAATTCCTTGCTACTTGTCTTGATTTGTTTTTTGTTGAATGAGAATCAACATGACTGGTCGATATACTTACAGGCAAACGGGCACCCACGAGCGAAGCAAAGAATGTACCATCATGGGTGGCGGGCATGGTCGTAGGCAAGGAAATGCCCAGCGGGCATGGTTAGGTGGACCAATATCGATGCCCGTCGCGCCTCATTGCCATCCCTACTTGCTATACCATAATGTTCCACTCCACTAGTGTGCAGTTCGCGTTGCAGCTTTTGGCACGCCACCCCGGAATGAGAGTATTCACTTGCCAAGCCACTAAGGTGTTTTTGGAAATACGTTAGAGAGTGGTGAGGTTAATATGTGGTGGGGGTTAAATTTTATGGGAATGTCAACATCTTAGTCACAAAAATTTCATTGATTTAATCCACAAAATCGGTCGAAGACTGATTTAATCCACAAAATCAGCCTTTTTTACCGTGATTTGATCCAATGGTCCAGAACCCGCCCCCTCCCCCTTCTCACATTCTATACAAATCTAGCCTCCTCCTCCCGACTCGCTCGCCGCCTCATCGACGTGGCCTAGCGTACGCCGGCAAGACCCTCCGGCGAACCCCTCTCTCCTCCCGCTACCCCGCCCCCTCATGCCCCACAGTTGCCGTCACCGACCTCTTCCTCCCTCGCCGCTCTGCTCTGTCACCCCCGCCTCGCCCTTCTTCCCCATCTCCGATGGCTACCGCTGCCGGATCCGCCATCGCCTCCCTCGCATCATAATATTCTCTAGTTCTTGTCTTCTCCACTGACCTCCACCGCCCTCCCTCAAGCCCATGGCTGGAGGTGCCACTGTCGCCTCGCCACCCCACTGCCACCGCCACCCACCGCTAGTCCTCCCCCGCCTCGGCCTACCTCTAAGTTCGGGGGCTCCAATGAACCCTGAACCCTAACCGGTGACCCTAAACTCTAACTCACCGTCGCCGCCGTTAGGGAAGATGACCTTGCAGGTAGGAGCTCAAATCTCCTAACAAATCACAAGATCAGAAATTTGACTTTTTTTTTTCTCCAAAAAAGCGTGCGACAGATTTTTAGCAATTCCGTAAATATTATTCCCTCCTGTCGCAAAAGAGTGATGTATTAGGATAGGTCTAGTCAATCTTTTTAAAGTTTGGTTATCAATATTTTTATGAAAAAAATTAGATTGGACACACGGTGGCATCGATAGATTTGTCTTGAAAATACTTTCCTAACCTTATAATTTCTATGAGGTTCTGTAATACCAATTAGTGGTCCTAGTTTTGTTTTGGAGACTGTGTTGATGTCTAAATTGTCACTTTTTTTGTGTTTGGAAGGAGTAACCAAGTTTGTTTTAATCCCATATAGATAAGCAAACATAATCTAGGCAGTTTCCAAAGTAGCCCAACTGCATCTTCATGGACTACACAAGAAGCTACACTGATATCGTGAAAAACAGGTGTCATATGAAAAGCCCATCAGATAATCAGAGACTAAACCAAGTCACCCGGTGGCAAAGAGCAGCTCAACGTCTTCCAGGCTCCGGCCCCTCGTCTCTGGCAAGCAGTGGTACACAAACACGAACGCCGCCGCGGCGAAGCCGGCATAGAGGTAGAATGCACCGGCCATGGTGATGCCCTGGTAGAGCGATAGGAACGTCATGGACACCACCCCGCTCATGGTGCGGTTCACCACGGTGCCTAGGCCGACGCCCTGCCCGCGCAGCCGCAACGGCAGGATCTCCGAGCTGTACACCCACGCCAGTGGCCCCATGCCAATTGAGAAGGTGCCCACGAACGCCAGCACGGCCACAAGACAGGCCACGGCGGCCGCGGGGTTGCTCGTGTCGCCTGGCGAGACGGCTAGGACCGAGCCCAGGACGACGAGGGACACGGTCATGCCGCCGATGCTGATCAGCAGGAGCGGCCGGCGGCCGACGCGGTCGGTGAGGACCATGGCGACGAAGATGAAGCCGACTTTGGCCACGCCGACAAGGATGGTGAGTGCGAGGAGCACGTTGTTCGACGTAACGCCGGCCATCTCCAGCACCCGGGGGCTGTACAGAACGACGGACTCTGTGCCTGTGGCTTGCTGGAAGAACTGAAGCGCGAGCACGATGGCGAGGACGCGGCGGACGCCGGCCTTCGTGGCGACCTCCTTCCACATGCTGCCACTGCTTTCGCCGCCATCCCTGTCACTGCCGAGCACATGCTTGATTTCAAGGAGGCGCTGCTCAGCCTCGGAGAGGGTGTCCGAGGTGCGGTCGAGGACTTTCTTAGCCTCGATGAGCCGGCCCTTCATGGCGAGCCACCGCGGTGACTCGGGCATCGCGAGCACGCCGGCGGCCAGGAAAACGGTCGGCACCACGCCGGCGGCGAACATCAGGCGCCAACCCAGGCGCACGGCGAGCCCCGAGAAGGCGAAGTTGGATACGTAGCTGAGCAGAATACCGGAGTTGATGAAGATCTAATGTGCTCACCAAGTCACCCCAACCAAGAACGGAAGAAGAAATTAGGAATGTTTCAACTGCAATTCTACGACATCAGCGTGAAGTTTCACATAACAAATTAATTACCTCGGGCAAGGAGCTGAGAAGGCCGCGGGATGACGCCGGCGCGATCTCCGCGGCGTAGACCGGTGCGATGACGAGGGCGTAGCCGACCCCGATTCCGGCGATGCTGCGGCCGACCATGAGTGCTGTGTAGCTACCTGCAAGCGCCATGACGAGGGGCCCAACCAGGAAGATGCCGTTTGTCAGCGCGATAGTGAGTCGGCGGCCGAGGATGTCAGACGTCCAGCCGGCGAGCAGTGCGCCGGCGAGAGAGAGGATGTTGATGGCGCCGGAAAGGATCTCGATCTGCGTGTCCGTGATCCCCAGGTCGTCCTGGATGAAGATCTGTGCGCCGCTCATCACCGCGACGTCTGAAGAATCACAAGGAAACATCAAAATTTTGGTGACCAAATCCAGCACAAGAAAAGGTCATGTTGGAGCTGATGGGCTGGGCATACTGTATCCCATGAGCACGGAGGTCATGGACGCAAGCACGGCACAGGAAAAGGAGTACATGTTGCGGCGCAGCGGCTTGGCTGGTGAAGACGGCGGCAGCAGCGGCGTCCCGCCGTCCTGCCGGTGCTCCATGTGGCCTCCCTGCCGGTGCTCCATGTGGCCTCCGCTTCTTGATCAGATATTTTCGTGGTGGGCAATTATGTATATCTTCCTCGGAAGCAAATCATCTGCCATTGCAAGTGTGAAGGCACAGCCGTGCCGTTCCTTCATCCCGTCCGTTGCTTCATACCAGATGGTTATGATTTCTACAATGTGCCATTTCCAAGCACTGCAGCCCACATCAGGCCCACGACAGCTTCTTCCACATGTTCATATGGCGTCCAATTAACCCACCCATCTCTCACCACACCGGCGAAACAACTTAGAATCTAGATATATCGAATAGCCTGACGAATCGCATGAAACCAATACGTTGCCAATACAACAACCTACAACATATCAACTTGCCCAACCACACGCTTTGATGATTCCACTTGGCTACGAACAAGTGGAGATGACCTCCTTACAATTCCCCCAAGAGCAAGCAAGAAGATCAATGAAGGAATCACACAATTCTATAGGGCAGCCAGTGGTTTGCACAAACCCTAGAATATGCAATGCAATGTCTTTTGATTGATCAAATTTCGTGGTCTAAGGTTCATGAGGGTGTGGCACACAAATACGTAGCATCCTAAATATGTGTTCATGTTTCAAATGTATAAAAATATAAACTTTTTAAAACTTTTGATGCATCTTTTATACTACCATCTTTTGTGTATTACCTTTTAGTCAATTTTGTTTGAAACTAAAACTGTGCAACTAATTTAAATTGTCAAGTAAATAAAACCGAGAACAAATTAAAACCTACAGCTTTTGGTAATGTCAAAAAACCTGAAACAATTCTGTGAGTTACCAGTTACAGTAGAGGACCCATATATAAAATCTCAAGTAAATTTGAACTAGTTTTTAATCTCAATAAAATCAGCGAAGTCGAATTGTTGAAGCTGATCAATTTGAAGCATTTGACTAAATTCATGTTCTAAAATGTCAGCCATATTTTTTCTCAAGTTATGTCACACCCCAGAAGTGTCCCATAATCTTTCCAGAAATTTTAGAGAAGGTTTGCTAGGCAAAACATTTCCCATGCCTTTTTAAAGGATTTGATTTTTAGTTTGAAAAATATTTTTGAACAGTAATGTAAAATAATTTTACTAGCTTCTCTGATACACCAGGAACCTCTCTAAAAATTTCTTCATTTTTGAAATTAATTTTCTGTTTTAAATCGGCTGGAGAAGAGGAAAGGAGTTTGAATTAGAATTTTAAATTAAACGGGCTTGAATCCCGGGCCGGACCTTAACCCGACTGAACTGCCTAACCCACTCGTTCCTCTACCACTGACGATTGACCCCACCTATCAGGGTCATCTCCCTCCTTGCGCTGGTGCCTGGGCAGAAGTCAAACGCCACGTCGCCATCCATGCGAAAGTTGCGCTATTACTCCCAAGCTCATGCGCGCTACCAACCGCGTCTCCCTTTCACTTTTGTCTTCCTCCCTTTGTTCTTTGCCATAACTCACCTCACTCTCTCTCTATGTCTCTCACTTTCCCTTTTAGTGACCGCGGGAAAGGAAGCGAGAACTTTGCCTCTTCTCGGTATGCTCCGCCCGCGACCTCTTTGATCTTCTTCTTCCTCACCGCATCCATTTTTGCCGGTTTGATCATGTGGTTTCGTGTTAGCTCTCGGAACGCGGACGTGTCTTTGTTGTCGATGGTGCGCGGTCCGTGAAGCTCTGACGCGCCATTCGAGTCTTCGATGAGTCTCTGGCCCTCGCACCATGTCTGGGAGCTCCATGTTGTCTCACTGAGGTTCCCCACCAAGTTGATTGGATTTTGGTGCAGGGGATCGTCGCCGCGGACGTTGTCTTCTCTGGCTTCGACCGAGCTGCGTCGGGTTGATTCACCGTCTCCGTTAAGTCAGCGTCCCTTCTGCCATGTCCATTGTATTCCTGGGCCCCACAGCTACCTTCCTTACGCTTCCTACCCCCTTGTCTTGCATGGAGCTCCATCGCCATCGTTGGAGCATCACCTTTGTACCGTACACCGCCGCTGCTCCGCTACTCCGCAATAATGACCTACCAGCCATGCTTCCAAGGACTCAAGGAGCCGAACGCGCACTTCCCCGAGCACCCTCGACCTCCATAGCTGTCGATCCGTGAGCACCGTCGTGTCGTCTCCGCCTCTGGCCACCGCGAGCTTGACGCTGGGGACCATCGGTCCCCATGCTACCCTGGGCGAGTTCGCGAGGCCGTTTCGCACCCGGTCGAGTTGACCCCGAGCCCAAAGCCCCGCTGCTGTGCCGTTGCGCTGACCTCGCCGTGCCAATGCGCGCACGACAAAGGTCCATCGCGTCGGGCGATGCGTTAAGGTGATAATCCGTCAATTAAGTGCTAATTACCCTGCTAATGTATCACTAACGTGTGGACCCCATGGGTAAGAATGATGCTTAGAAATCTAATTAAAACAATATTTACCTTCTATGCCTTTGACATGTGGGTCCATAGGCTGGTGGACCGTATGTGGACTTCGGTCCATGCACTGTTCGCATGGACCTAGCCAATGAAACGTGGGTCCCACGGCCATTTGACTGGGTCGACGTTGACCAGGTCAACGATGATCGTGGTGCCACTGGTTAGTGACCGTGGCTAGGCGCACTCGCGTATAAAAAGTATTTAATGCATTTAGAAATTTCGAAACGAATTATTTTTATACTGGAAATTGGTTTAAACTTCGAAAATTCATAACTAATTCATTTTAACTCCAAATTGAGTGAAACCAATTTTGTTGGTTTTCATTATTAATGTACTTTCATTTGGAATAGGTTTGAAGTATGTTACTATCACAGAAAATTTTGGATTTCGAATTAATTTCGGTTTTAATAACAGTAAACCCTAATTTCCAATTTCTCTCCTAGCAGAAATTGTTTAGGACATAACTCTCACATACGACCTCCGAATCCAATAATTCTTTCACCTAAATTCATTTAAAATCACAATATACCAACTGTGAATTTTTCATACAATTTTGAATTTTTCGGCTTGGTGGGCCGCGGACGGCATGCTTCGCCACTTCGATGCTGTGGATCTCCGACTGAGGGTCGGAGCTGCGACAAGTCGACAACAACCGCACGCATCACTGGGAGTAGCTCCATGCTCCCAAGCTCCGACTCACACTGCAACAATGGCACCACCTTGTCCTTATCCTCGTTCTGGCAGAGCGAACGATTTGCTTCTATTGGGTCTGATGCGGGCTGCACATCTTGGAAATGGAGAAATTTTACAGTACATTCCGCTAGTAGTATACGATGGTAGTAATTAAATCTGATCATTGATTTGCTAAGGGTATAATAAACTTTTCTTAGTATTTATAATTTTATTTGTGAGGGTATTATGAACTTTTTCAACTAGGGTTGATAATATTACTTTTAAGTAATGCGTTCCCCGCATAGACAATATAATTCTACCCGATAGGGATTGTACAACTCATACTACCAACCGTAGAATAACTAAATCGTAGCTAACTCGAACTATTGGATAAAAAGAATGAATGAACCTTATTATATTGAGTGTACAGTGGGAACGGTCCTTGACTAGAAATCGTAATCATGTGATGCAAAGTAACGGACGGGATGAAGAAACGGCACGGCTGTGCCTTTACACTTGCAACCGCAGAAGATTTGGTTCCATCTTCCGAGTCAGAGTCACGGACTCACGGTGCGCAGCCACAAAGGATTCTTTCAGATATGGGCTTGACGACTTGGTAACCGCACAGGTCAGCATCTGAGTGGAAAGGACTGTGGCAGCACATGTGCACAGGTGTGGGAGATGGAGGTTTCTAGAGATTCGTATTTTTTGGTTGAAGGGTGCTCGATTTTTGAGATCTAGATGCAAAGGATGTCGTCTCCCCTTCTAAAGCATATAAATTCCCCCTCGAAAACCCTAGCAGCCGCTTCACCCTACTCATGTAGCTGCCCCATCCTACCCCATCACGCCACCTCCCACCACTGTCCCCGTGTCCCCATCCCTGGTGCTACCCACCATTGAGCCACTGCGCTTCCGCCTCCCTTCGGTGCCCACCATTCCTCTTCCTCTCCAGCGAGCCACCCTGCGCCCCCCTTCTTCCTGTATGGCGAGATACCCCGGCGTGGTCGTGCCGTCCTCCTTCCTCGTCTGTGGTAGCTAGTGTCGTCGGAACCGCCACCTCTTACATCTCCTATCTCGTCACCTCCGCCGACCTCCACCACCCATCGCCCTCTCCTGGCCTGTTGGCACTATCGTCACCCCACCGTCACCTCCAGTCCTCCACCCCCAACCTCTCTCTATACCTGGGGCTCCAGTGAACCCAACCCTAACCCTAGCCTTGTCGGAGCGTTCCTGTCGTCAAAGCCACATGGAGCACGAATTACAAGGCAAAAATTAATAGATTAAAATTCAAGTACTTCAAGGTAAGGCAAGAAAGTACTCTAAGGTGCTCCTCAGTCTTGTCACTTGGTGGTATCTTAAGCTCAAGCTATGTAGGCAAAATAATGATGTGGCACCATAGTTAATGAAGAGAGAGAGAGTACTCTAGTATCTAATTTGGATACTTGTTAGGTCTCGAAATCCAACGCATAAAATTTATTGTGATCAATCCCGTGCATTGGAAAGATCATGCATGTATTGCTTTAGTACATGCTACAAATATGTCACAATGCTCAAATACTAGTAAAGATCATGCATGTAATTAAATGAAACAGCCTAAGATACTACATCATAAGAAACCATGTATCGGGAAGATAGTATCCTAACACTCCTTACGCACTAAAAAAACTACACTAAGATACTGTCTATTGGGAACAACCTAATACTACTTAGTTATATCCTTGGGAGAAAATTGTGCCATGTTCTTGCATGCCGGGACTGAACATAATTTGGACCATCAGATCACAAATCAATTCCCATAAACTTTCGCACAACAATTAAGTTGTTCACATGGCTAATAGTATCTGAGTCGTTACATGGAAAGTCCGGTATTCTTTTCTGAAACTGTGTGCAGTGTGTGCCTGTTTAATTGCTTGTGCATGTTCTTGGTCCATCTGTCCATCTGGGCAAATTGAGGTCTTGCCCTGGCGCGGGGTTCAACCTCAGGGGATTAGTCAGGATATGTTCCGGGTCAGATCAGACATGTGGAGAGCAATACGGCGACAACATCCATCGCTGCTGTCCACGTTGCAATTTGCAGTGGGGCTAATGACAAGTTTAGTAGTACAGTCGAAAGCAACAGCTAGCTGTTGACATCACATTCAGTTTTTGGCTCATTCACACCGTTAATAGTAATGTTGTTCATCTCCCTATATCAATACCTAAAAAAAAAAACACACTTGGGCCGGACTCTCCACCGCATGTCACGTATGAAATCCGATTCCCTAGTACACGGATCAGACCGAGTCTGGTCCCTAGGGGCACGACAGAGGGTACTGTCGTGCTCTGGAGCCACGAAGGCGTGAGTACTTGCTAGGGAGGCACAGAAGTGGCGAGGGAATTAAAAAATCTATTAAAAAATTATTTCTAACACTATTTAACATAATTTAAAACACTATTTCTATCTCTGGTCGTCGGCCTTGAGCTCGTGCCCGCCGAAGACACCGCCAACGCCTCCGCCTACCCCCGAATCTCACCGCCGTCGCAATGCCTCCTCCGCCAGCCACAATCTTGTCAAACCCTAGCACAACCTCCACACGCCGCCACATCCTCCGCCTGGCCTCAAGACCGTCCCCGCCGCCAGCGGACATGGCAAGTTTAGAGCTGCAAGAATTAGCTCATCCCGCAGCGGAAGGACGCGAGGGATTGCCTCTCTCTTCTTCTCCGACAGTGAGGTTAACTCTAGCGGCAAGGTCCCGGTGGTGGTGGCTTCATCGGCGGTGGACATTTCTCGGGCGGCATGATCATCTACAATGATGGTGTCGGAGGCATTGCAGATACCCACGGCAACTCTCAACATTGGTACCTCTCATGGTGAGATTTCAGCATCTCTTGGTTCCTATATGTTCTTTGTTGTCCATCAGTTATTCTAACCAGGCAAGAGTCTTACCTAGTTTGTTATATTGGTGAATAACCTTAGTTTCTTGCGCACACACTGCCCTTTTAGTTTCTAAATAGCCTTCTTTGTTATATTGGTGAACAGTGCATTGAGCGTGCATGTATATCTCAGCATTTATAATGCATTTCATGTAGGGCTGACTAAATTGCAGATTCCAAGCAATGTGAAAAAAAAATGTTTAATTCCCATGCAGTACTTCATGACCTCAATTAGGTTTAAAAAAATTATTTAGTAGGTTGTGCATGCACAAGAATTGCTAGTTTGGTCCAGGAGTTTCCTATATTGTATAAATCTCCCCAAATGATTCTTTCTTTCTTATTATAGTCAATTTAAGGACGTCTCCTAACCAAAGTTCTAGCAACATCATGCCCAATGGCACACAGACAGACATCACACCATCCTTTGTTGTGGGCCACTCTATCTCACACTGTTACACACACGCACATGCACTTGTTTGCCTACCACAACATTGGATAGATCGATGGATATGAGATCTAGAGATGGAACTTCACTAAAAGGCTGAAAGAAATGGAATTTACTAAAGACTGAAAGAGAATTAGCACCTTAGGATGTCTCTAAACCATTATGCAGTCACTGGTCACTACGTACACTATAAATTGCTTGATTAAGTTGTTAGAAATGCTTAAAACAAATGAGAGAACATTTCTACCAAAACTAGTGTCATATTTTAATGCAACCTTAACTGCAAACAGATTGCAAGCACACATACACACTAAGGAACTACTCACTGTCAGCAAGCCATAGAAATAACTGAAGCGGGTGAATTAAGACTGCAACTATGAACATTGCAAGCAATATATAATGGAGTTGTCATCAGTACATGAACATGTTGCTAGACTAACAACCGATGAAAAGGCAGCAGAGTCCAGGCTGTTCATGCTTCATTTTCTTTGTGATTGCTTGCACCATTCTCTAATTGTGTGCAACTGCTTAAGCCTGCCCTGCTGCCACTTAGTGTTGTAGTTAAATGACTATTTATTGGCTTTGATTTATTGCCAACTGCTTAAGCATTGTTATGCTTATATATTATTTGTTGATAGGATTCACCGAAGATTTAAAAATGTATAATGTTGATGTTAACCATGATGATAGTGACGATGATAACGACGATGATGATGACGATGACGATGATGACAAGGACAATCAAGTCGAGACTGTTGGTGTCGATCCATCTGTTGAAGCGAGAACCAGAAATTTCAGATCTACTGCTTGGAAAGCGTATGTGTCAATACTTGTGCATAGGCAAGTTGCAAAAGGAAAATGCAAAGATTGTGAGCATGAGATAAGTGCCCAACACGGGGCAGAACCAGTTCTCTACGAAAGCATTTAAAGAAATGCAAGAAACGTGCCAATGCTCTTAAGGTTGTGGAAAATCTTAATTCCACAACGTGGTCTCCTGATGGTGTTCATTTGAGGGATTGGAACTTTGTGATGAGGATATCACCCCTATGGATGCTGTAGGACCGGAAAGGCGACTAGAGGGGGGGTGAATAGACGCTCGCTCCACTTTCACCGAAACTAGATTCAACACGAACTTTTCTCCAATAGCTATTAAAGCTAAGAAGATCAGTGTATGCGCATAGCGAAGCCATGTGATGAATCTGATTAACCCCTAAGCAAAAACACTAAAAGCAGAAGTTACGAACAAATCGGGACAATCGGTACAACCGCAGATGTAGCAGGCGATCGTACCTATGTCTTGACCACAACCCGATGTTCTGGCGGTCGTACCTCGGTCGCGGTACAACCGCAGATGTTAAGAAGCGGTTGTTCGATTGTCTGGAACAAAGCAAGAACATTTCGGGTTTCAAAATGAAAATCGATCAAACTTTTGTTTTACTCGATGAAACTTGATCAAACTTGGAACATACCTTCTCAAGGATATCTAGAACCTATTCCAAGCAACGATCGTCCAGATCCACGTCAAAGTTTTGATCTTTTTCTGTTTTACCGAAAGAAGGTTCAAAAACCGAGCAAAACGAAAAAACTTGATCCATAACTTGCTCGTGAGAGATTGATGATTCAGATGTTCTTAGATGTCTTCCCACGTCCACAGCAAGGTAGATGAGAACAAAAACCAACCAAAAACTCATCGGATCAAGGAAGCACCCAAAATCAACAAAACTAGGAGAAAGAACAAAGAGAGAGCATACTTGAGAAATCACTCATAGATTGATTCATGGTGTTCTTTGATTCTGACCACTCCTCAAGGAGGACAAGAGCTCAATCCATGAGCACACAACTCAACTCATCTCTCTCTAGAGCCTAAGCCTCTCTTTTCTTCCTAAACCCTAACACCAAACTAGGGTTTTCAAATGAAGTGCTTGGGGGCTATGTTACAGCTGACCACCCCTATTTATATGGAGGCCTAGAGCTTCTAGAAGACTCAACCCTAATGGGCTCCGTTAGGCCCAATAACAAGCAGGACACACACGCACGCATTTTAAAGTGCCGTCTTCACTTTTCTTGACCTAATCCACTTCTTGGCCTTGCGCTTGCTTGGTTGGCATTAGGTCACCAAAGCGATTTGGTGAAATTACCAAAATACCCCTTCTCGATCCTTCTCCATGGACCGAGTCCAATCTGTCGAAGCAATCGCTTTTCGCATGCGTGTGGGTTGATCAACGGCTCTCATCATGTCGGCAAGTCTCTCCGTCCGAATCCCATCGGAACCTCCAAGGCACTTGCACCGACCCGCCGCTTGATCCAACCAACCATCGAAGCTCACGGTTCGATCCACCTAATCCGATACATGCCATGCTTGAGTCACTGACCTCTTTAGGCATCCATGATCGATTCGGACCTCGACTCTCCAAGCTTAGTCCCGATCCTCCTCGCCGTTGACCGTCGTTGACCTGCAAGCCACCTGCACAGCAATAGACCAAGAAATCGTCTCCGGGAACAAGTTCTTCACAACTTGACCCACGTTAGCTCAAAACATGCAATATGCAACACATATACAAAGATAAACATGGATATGACCTATCCCAAAGCCAAAACTCCAAAATGGCCAACAATCTCAACACAATCGGTACAACCGCCGTGTTACCAACGGTACTACCGCTCTGCGGTCGTACCGCTCCAATAACTGCGGTCGTTCCGATTTCCAATGAAGACCAGAACTCCCAAAACACCTTCTCTGGAATTAAGCTACCGCCATCTACCAATCGGTATAACCGCGATCCGGTACTACCGCCACACAACTTGCGGTCGTACCGTTCTGCGGTCGTACCGCCCTTTAAACGCCGGTTCTTCCGATTATCCTGACACTTTGCTGAAACTTTCTAAAAAGCAAGAATTCCAACAAACCTTCAACCAAATTGCCAATTGTAACATCACCTAGGATCATGAACATATCCTCATGATGTTCACAATACAGCGTCTATTCACCCCCCCTCTAGTCGCCTTTCCGGTCCTACAAGTGGTATCAGAGCCGGTTAGCTCTTCTCATAGATCTTAACCGGTCTTTGGAGCCATGGCGACTGACAAGTATTCGACCAAACCACACATCTTTGATGGAGTCGATTTTTCCTACTGGAAGGCACGCATGTGTGCCTACATCGAGGCTCAAGGGCACGCAATTTGGCTTAAGGTCAAAAATCCTTATGTCGTCTTGCCGATGAAGATGTGATTAATCCAAATGTAGAGGCAAATAGCAAGGCTCGAACTTCTTGATTCAAGGGTTTGAGTCGATCCGAGTTTGGCGTGTGGCTCACTTGAAGTCTGCTCATGAGATCTGGAAGACCCTTTGTGATTACCACGAGGGCTCTCTGCGATCAAGGAAGTGAGACGAATCACTCAAGAAAGAATACTCAAAGATCGAACAAAAGCACGGTGAATCTTTGGATGAGTTATTGGGAAGGTTTTCCAAGATTCTTCATAATTTACGTCTTTGTTGGTCTCACATTTCTTGAGTCTGAAAATGCACGCCGGTTCTTGGGTGCTCTTGATGTGAGAGTTTGGGGATGAAGATCCGTCCATCAATGACAACATTGTCATGAGTGAGCTTACCATGGATAAGCTTTACTCGAGGTTGAAGTCGCATGAGATTGATTTCATCTCGCGACTCCCAAAACAGAGTCAATGGCTTTAGTGGTTGACCCATCTCGGGGTAGCTCTTGATTCTTTGGACTTTGGCTCATCTGGTCTTTCTTTGTCCGCTTTGCACTCTTTGAGCGATGAGCAGCTAGAGAAAATACTGGGAGGATGATTTAGCCCTCCTAACCACCAAATTCTCGAGAGTCTTCAACAAAGTGAGGAACAAGAAGGAGAGGTGGCCTGTTACTTGCTTTGAGTGTGGTGAGCCAAACCACATTCGCTCCAGTTGCCCCAAGCTGAAGGGCAAGATGGAGAAGGACTTTCGGAGGCGTCCTCAAGCTAAGGATGCGAAGCCCAAGAAGCCGAACTATCGCAAGTTCGTCAGCAAGGTCCTTACCGCACTTGAGTCTGTTGACATGGCGATGTGGACTCGGGGACGGAGGGCGGCAGCGACTCTCATGGCAAGAAGAAGGATCAAGACTTCACCGGCATGTGCTTCATGGCCAAGGGCGGCCACGACGTCGACTCCTCCAACGACGGCGACCTTTTCAACGATCCAGAAGAGGTATGTCCCTCACTGCTTTCGGATGAAACGTGCTTTGGTCATTTCGAGCGAAAGTTAGATAAGCAAGCTAGAATGCTTAAGAATCGGGACATCATGATTGATAACTTGAAACTAGAAGTTGCTACACTCAAATCAATTAATCTCGAAGATGTTTGCGATGCTTGTTCGGAATGTATGATGAATTGGTAACTCTAAAACTTGCTCATTCCTCTGTTACAAATCAATTGAAAGATGCTCTTGATAAATTGGAATCTCTCAAGTCTAGTTCTACTTGTATGAATACCATTGCTTGTGATATGATTGCTTGTAGATGCTATTCCTTTACCTGTTCAAACTATGCTTTGCTTGAATTAAAACTGAATAAGCGCTACAAAAGATTTGCAAAAATTTGATCCTAGTCATACTTGCTCTCCTTGAGGATAATAAGGTCAAAATGAAAGAGATGGTGAAATGGTTCTTTACTCTAAAAGCTGTTTCATGTGAAACGTGTTAAACTCTGGCCGAGAATGATGCCTTAAACAAGACTCTTGAGGAGAAAGCTAAAATTGAAAAATCCATGTCCATGATTTGCTTCCAAGAAAGTTGTTGATTCTAGTTCTTGTGATCTTTGCATTGAAATTGGGCATAATGTAGATAAGATACAAGAAGCTTTTAGAGTTAAGTTCAAAGAGCGGTTGGATAGAATTAGAGATGATTATTGTGTGTCTTGTGAGGCTTTGAAAGTGAGGTATCTCATTATAAGGAAAAGTCGATAGAGCTAGCATGTCGATAAGTGTGTTTCTTGTGTTGAACTAGCCAAACAAAATGACTATCTCGAGAGGATCTCTTGAGAAATTTGTTGGTGGGAAGAAGAACCTCAACATGATTCTAGACAAATCTAAGGTGAGTGTGAAAAATAGTGGGCTAGGTTTTAATACCTAGAGCATTCCAAGAATCATCCACCCAAGATTGCGAGAGTTGTTGAAAGTGGCTTGTTTGAGGTAGAACCACCTAAGTCATCCAAGATAGTCTTTAAATCTGCTTGGTTTTGCTCAAACCCTTTCTAGCAAGATAGGTGCTTCCTTCATCGAATCGACCCTCAAAAGGTCAAGTACCATTGCACCTTCTGCAAGAAGAATGGTCACATTCTTGAGTTACCTTCAGTAGAGCCAAAATTGAGAGAAAGGAGAGGATGAGTGCTTTGAGGTCCATTAGAGGAGTTTTGCACCTCTCGTAGTCTCTAGAGCCAGGCGACTGTTCTTCCTACTAGACATAGGCCTAGGTTTGTAGATGACTTCTTTGACTCTTTTGGTGCCTCTAGGCGGCGCTACAGTTTAGGATATCATGAGGAGAGACCACGGGTAGCATCTAGGCAGAAGTACCGATCTTTTGGTAGATCGTTTGGAGAGGTCTAGGTGGTTCACGTGTGCATTCTTATGATTTTGTTCCTAACCGTTTCTTCTTTGCTTCTACTATTTTGCCTAAGCATCATGTGACTCGATCTTGGATTCCCAAGTCTTTTATCACTAACTTGATCTTGAGGCACATATGTTTCTGTTAGTGCTCTTTAGGTTGGCGTGCGAGGAAGGAGGACATATGGATTGTTGACTCGGATGTTCTCGACATATGATTGGGATTCTAAATGGTTCTCCTCCCTCACGTGCATCCGGCAATGAATTGATCACATTTGGGGATGCTTCTACCGATGCGTGAATGACAAAGAAGGCACAGTCTTGGCGTCAACAACAAATTCATGCTCAAGGGCGTCGCTTTGGTAAGTAAGTGAAATATAATCGCTTCTGTTTCTCCGCTTGATGAGGGTCTTGAGGTGAGATTTAAGAGTGGTGAGTCACGGGGTTTTAGATTCCTCTGGTGAGCTTGTCTTTAAGATTTCGTGTTTGAGAGGATCTTTTGTGCTAATTTACGTATCTCTTACGCTTCTAGCCCTAGGTGTCTTGTTGCTTCGATTCCCATGATCTAGTTTTGTGGCATCGTAGGCTTGGTCACATAGGTTTCGACCACTTGACTAGAGTCGATAGCAAGGATTTGATTAGAGGTTTACCTAGGTCAAGGTTATTAGAGACCTTGTGTGCACACCACAGAGACATGGTAAGATGGTTTACGCTTCTCATCCTCCTCTTACCTTAGTGATGGTGATGGACCAGATGCTCTTGCACTTAGACACCTTGTTGGTCCTTCTAGAGTCGATCTGCCGGTGGTAAGTGGTGCGTGCTTGTGATTGTGGATGACTACTCCGGTATTCATGGGTTTATTTTACGGTGTCTAAGGGCGAGGCATTTGGTTTCTTTAGAGATTTGGTCCTTAGACTTCTTTGTTGATCTTCTGGAGCTTTGAGAGCCATTAGGAGTGACAATGGGACAGAATTCAAGAATTCTTCCTTTGCCACCTTTTGTTACGATAGGGGCTAGAGCACCGATTTTCTTCACCTAGAGTTCCCAATGAGAATGGTGTTGTAGAGAGGAAGAATAGGACCCTTGTAGAGATGGCTGAGACCATGCTAGATGAGCATTCCACACCTAGGAGGTTTTGAATGAGGCTATCTTCTTGCTTGTTATATTTCTAATAGGGTGTTCTTGAGATCTGTTATTGGTAAGACTTCCTATGAGCTCAGATTTGGTCATAAGCCCAAAGTTTCACATTTCAAGATTTTTGGTTGTAAGTGTTTCATTCTTAAACATGGCAACCTTGATAAATTGAATCTAGATGTTACGATGGCATATTTCTTGGATATCCTGCTCATTCTCGTGGCTATCGTGTATTTCATTTTGACACTAACAAAATTGTTGAGACTTGAAGTCACTTTTGATGAGGCTAGTCACAGTACTAGACCCGATCTTTGCAGTACACAGTGTTCCCGATATTCGAGAAAGCATCTTAAATCGACGATGACTCGAGGATGAGGACCCAATCCATCCTCCACCATTTACGAGAGGGTTGGGGAGCTGCTTCTACTACACCACTTCAGATGAGCGACCTCTTCCTACCTTCACCGACGATCGAGTGGCTCAGCCTACCTCCACGGCCCGTGAGGTAGAGGCCACTTACACCGGAGCTCCTCTTCACATTCAAATGACAACATCCACCGAGCAGATTATTGGGGATATTCATGAGCGAGTCACTCGCTCGTGTTCATTCTTCGATTCTCATGCACATTACGCTTTTGTCGCTTCTTTTGAACCGAGATATCACCCATGCTCTTTCGATGCCTCTTGGGTCAATGCCATGCATGAAGAACTTGAAAATTTTGAAAGAAACCAAGTCTCGACCTTAGTTGAACCTCCACCTAATCAACATGTAATTGGAACAAAATGGATTTTCAAAAATAAGCAAAGTGAGGATGGGTTGGTAGTTACTTAACAAGGCTAGGCTTGTAGCTCAAGGTTATTCGGTGAGAGGCTTAGACTTTGAAGAGACTTTTGCTCCTGTAGCTAGATTGGAAGCCATTCGCATTTTGCTAGCATTTGCAACATCTAAGGGCTTCAAGCTTTTTCAAATGGATGTTAAAAGTGCTTTCCTGAATGGTTTCATAGAAGAAGAGGTCTTTGTCAAGCAACCACCGGTTTGAAAATCCCAAATTCCCAAACCGTGTGTTTAAACTCTCCAAAGCCTTGTATGGTCTGAAGCAAGCCCCTAGAGCTTGGTATGATAGGCTTAAGAGTTTTACGCTTAGTAATGATTTCAAAATGGGAATGGTTGATAAAACCTTGTTCACTCTTAAGCATGGCGTTGACTTCTTATTGGTTGATTTATGTGGATGATATCATATTCGTGGTTCTTCTCATGCTTTGGTGTCTAGATTTTGATTCTATGAGCGGGGAGTTTGAGATGAGCATGATGGGCGAATTGACATTCTTTCTTGGTCTTCAAGTCAAGCAAGCGAAAGAAGGCACCTTCATTCATCAAAGTAAGTATACAAAGGACCTTCTTCGTCGCCCGACATGGGAAGCGATAGACCAATGTCTACTCCCATTGCCACGACCAACGTCTTTGGACCCGATGAGGATGGAGAGTCCGTGGACGGAAGAGTACCGCATGACATGATTGGCTCCTTCTCTACCTCACAGCGTCGAGGCCGACATACAATTATTTGTGTGTGCATGCGCTCGATTTCGAGCTTCCTCGAGCTTCTCATCGTCAAGCGGTCGTCGCATATTCAGTACCTCCGGACACTCTTGACTTTGGACTTTGGTATTCTTCTTCTTCTGCTCTCTCTATTCGGGCTTTTTCGATCTTGATTTTGCGGGTGTAGAGTAGATAGGAAGAGTACTTCAGCACTTGTCATTTCTTAGGCACATCTCTTATCTCGTGGTCTTCTAGGAAGCAGTCCTCTGTTGCACGATCCCATCTTAGAGGCCGAGTATGTAGGCTATGACGATGAGTTGCTCTCGGGTTCTCTGGATCTTATCTACTCTGCGGGACTATGGGTTGTTTTTGGGTAGTGTTCCTCTTTTCGTGACAACACTAGCGCCATTAATATTGCCAAAAACCACATGCAACATTCTAGGACTAAGCATATTGACATTCGTTACCATTTCCTTAGAGACCATGTTGAGAAGGGTGATGTTGTGCTTCATTTTGTTGAGTCTGAGCATCGAGTTCTTGACATTTTCACTAAAGCTCTTGATTCTTCTCATTTTGCTTTTCTGCGGGGGAGAATTGGGGTTGTTAGTCCTCTTGGCCTGTTTTGAGGGGAGTTTGCTCTTTTGCATTCATTGTATCATAATGCATTTTAAAACTTCAAAAACTTGCATTGTAATATAACCTTATGGAGCTTTGATTATTATCCTTGTATGACATGCTTTCATACTTTATACCTGCCATGTCTTGTGCTAGCTTGCTAGATGTCTTTTATGGCTTTTTATGTATAGCTTAGCTTTTGTCATGCTAGCTCTATTATCTGTGTGCAAAATTGGATTATAATATGACTTGTTGGATCTTGTGACTAGTTTTGGCTTTAGTGATCCCTCATGATTCATGCCATGTCATATAGGCTTAATTGAGTCCTGAACTTATTCTGAGTTTTAAATTGAGCTATGCTAATTCTCAAGTCAAGCAAATGAAAAATGAGCTTTTTGTGCGAAAAAACTGATCTCACCAATTCTTTCTTATGAGACTGCTTGCCATTGCATTAGGCATGAACTCAGGGGGAGTTTTGGAAGACCCAGACTATTCTCTTAAGCTTGTGTTGCTTGGGATGGTCGTAGTGAGGCTTGAGATCTAGCACAATGCTAAGAAAACAAATTGGCAATTGGTTGAAGCTTAGAAGGCAGTTGTGGATGGCTCCTAGTCCAGGACTTGCTTTACTAAGATAAAACTAATCTTTTTCAGCAAAGTGCTCAATGTGCTAAATTCTAAATGCTTGAACAAATTGATTCAAAATTGATCTCAAAATGCTCAAAATTAACTCTTTTTTAGCTTCTGGCTCCATATTGCCTATAGACATGGCCTAACTCATTTTGGATACCTTTAGTTAAACTATGATCTTGAGCACCTTGTCATGCCTTCAATTCATTTAATCTCAGTTGTTGCTATTTTGGCCTTAGCTTTCTTGTACATGTTTTGCCATACTTGATTATAGCTTCTTCACATAATATGGCTTGGTGTAATACTTGTACAGTCTTCATGGATAATCTTCATGGCTCCTTTTGCTCAATTTACAAACAAACACAAAAAAATGAATAAAAAAATATACAAAAATTTCAGCCATTCCATAACCTTCATGCTCTATCTTCTCCATGCACCTTGTTGAATTCATTGTCAAAGGGGAGAAAAATGGGACAAAAATCTTTGTTTTGGATGCTCTCTGTGCTTTTTACGAAGGTCATTTAGAACACTTGTTCTTTCTTATGGATCTTGAGTGAGATTTTACGGAATTTGAAGCTCTCTTTGCTTTCCTTGCCTTATCTCACTTCTTTGAAGCCTTTTTGAAGCCAACTTGGTCATTTCCTTGCATTTATTTGCTTTTAGGACCAAGTTGTGCCTTTGTCTTGGCGATTTCCTTTCTTTCAAACCTCAAAACTTTCATTTTTGGAAATTGCCAATGTGTTCATCAAGGGGAGATTGTGAACATCATGAGGATATGTTCATGATCCTAGGTGATGTTACAATTGGCAATTTGGTTGAAGGTTTGTTGGAATTCTTGCTTTTAGAAAGTTTGACAAAGTGTCGGGATAATCGGAAGAACCGGCGTTTAAAAGGCGATGCGACCCATGAATCAGTCTGACCTTAAGTTGTGTGGCGGTAATCTGGGATCGCGATTATACCGATTGGTAGATGGCGGTAGCTTAATTCGAAGAAGGTGTTTTGGGAGTTCGGTCTTCATTGGAAATCGGAACGACCGCGATTATTATTGAGATGCGACCATGAGCGGTAATCTGCTGGTTAACACTTCTGGCGGTTGTACCGATTGTGTTGAGATTGTTGGCCATTTTGGAGTTTTGGCTTTGGGATAGGTCATATCCATGTTTATCTTTGTATATGTGTTGCATATTGCATGTTTTGAGCTAACGTGGGTCAAGTTGTGAAGAACTTGTTCCGGAGACGATTTCTTGGTCTATTCTTTGTGCGGTGGCTTGCGTGTCAACGACGGTCAGCGGCGAGGAGGATCGGGACTAAGCTTGGAGAGCCGAGGTCGAAACGATCATGGATGCGGGTGAGGTCGGTGACTCAAGCATGGCAGAATGGACTAGGTGGATCGAGCCGGCGATTCGATCTGTTGGTTGGATCAAGCGGCGCGGGTCGGTGCAAGTGCCTTGGAGGTTCGATGGGATTGGACGGGAGACTTGCCGACATGATGAGAGCCGTTGATCAACCTACACGCATGGCAAAGCGGCGATTGCTTGACGAGTTGGACTCGGTCCATGGAGAAGGATCGAGAAGGGTATTTTGGTAATTTCACCAACATCGCCTTGGTGACCTAATGCCAACCAGCGGCGCAAGGCGGTGCGTCAAGAAGTGGATTAGGTCAAGAAAAGTGAAGACGGCACTTTAAAATGCGTGCGTGTGTGTCCTGTTTGTTATTGGGCCTAACGGAGCCCATTAGGGTTGAGTCTTCTAGAAGCTCTAGGCCTCCATATAAATAGGGGTGGTCATTGTAACATAGCCCCCAAGCACTTCATTTGAAAACCCTAGTTTGGTGTTAGGGTTTAGGGAAGAAAAGAGAGCTTAGGCTCTAGAGAGAGATGAGTTGAGTTGTGTGCTCATGGATTGAGCTCTTGTCCTCCTTGAGGAGTGGTCAGAATCAAAGAACACCATGAATCAATCTATGAGTGATTTCTCAAGTATGCTCTCTCTTTGTTCTTTCTCCTAGTTTTGTTGATTTTGGGTGCTTCCTTGATCCGATGAGTTTTTGGTTGGTTTTGTTCTCATCTACCTTGCTGTGGCGTGTGGGAAGACATCTAAGAACATCTGAATCATCAATCTCTCACGAGCAAGTTATTGATCAAGTTTTTCGTTTTGCTCGGTTTTGAACCTTCTTTCGTAAAACAGAAAAAGATCAAAACTTTGGCGTGGATCTGGACGATCGTTGCTTGGAATAGGTTCTAGATATCCTTGAGAAGGTATGTTCCAAGTTTGATCAAGTTTCATCGAGTAGAACAAAAGTTTGATCGATTTTCATTTTTGAAACCCGAGTTTGTTCTTCTGTTCGGGACAATCGGAACAACCGCCCTTAACATCTGCGGTTGTACCGCGACCGAGGTACGACCGGCCGTAACATCTGCGGTTGTACCAAGATATAGGTACCGCCGCCTGCTACATGCGGTTGTACCGATTGTCTGATTTGTTCGAAACTTCTGTTTTTAGTGTTTTTGCTTAGGGGTTAATCGATTCATCACATGGCTTCGCTATGCGCATACACCGATCTTCTTAGCTTTAATAGCTATTGGAGAAAAGTTAAGTGTTGAATCTAGTTTCGGTGAAAGTGGAGCGAGCGTCTATTCACCCCCCCTCTAGTCGCCTTTCCGGTCCTACAGATGCAACCACTACTCCTCAACCTGAAGTTGTACAAGGACTAATTACCAAAACACGAGCACGACAGTTGAATTAATAGGTGAATTCTTTCCTAGGAGTGAAAATTTTCTTAATGGAGAATGTGCTACTACCTAAAGTATATGATCTTATTTTACTTAGGAATCATGGAGAGGAGGAACCAAGTACTCACGGCAAGGGGAACAGCAAGGAGGCCGAACCACTTCAGCTACTTCGGCTACCTCAACCACAACTCCACCAGGGCCGAGCCACTTCCACCACTTTGACTACATCCAATTCTACTCCACCAGGCCGGCCGACAAACTACCCACGGTGTTGCACCACCGTACTTTGGGCCATGGGTCATGTAATACTTTGGCCCAGGTAGAGGTCGAGCTTCCCTAGGTCGGCACCACCTTTCCTGACCACCGCACCTGTTCCCTCTCTCAAATAGGAGCCACCGCCCCCTGGGTTGGGTTTGTTTAGTTTTTTTTCCATTGCGTGTGAAACTTGTCGTTCTTTTGTGTTGGCTAGACCAACAGATTCGACCTACGGAACCTCACCATTGTACCTTATACCTATTTGCAAATTCATATAGCTCTTACTCCTTGTTCTTGCTTGTTCTCGATTGCTCGTAGGGATTGAACTTCGTGTTCAGGTCAACCGTGTTTCGGCACAGTTGATAATGACTCCAGAGTGTGGTTTAATGATTGCTTGGCATCAATGTCGTGATCGGTTGGTAGCTTGCGTCGTCAAAGTAATCTCCATCAAATCATAGTTATCGTCTCACTGAAAGATCGGGCCACAATTACTCTCATCAGTTGGTATCAGAGCTACAAGTTGCTCGGTGAGAATTTCAGAACCCTAGTTAAGTAGATTGGTTTTCTTTACATACCTACAGTCTAGAAAATAGCCCACAAAAATATTTGTTGTGCCACTTTAATCCCCATCCGAAACACTTTGAGCCTTTGCAATTTTCAATGTTCGATTTGCTATGTTGAATTTGAGTTCGTCGTCAAGTCTAGTTGCTAATTTGATGTATTTCTTGCGCAGGGTTCAGTAAAACAGCCATAACTTTTGCAAACGGACTCCGTTTTGGGTGTTTGAGCACTAATTGGAAATCTAACAAAAAGGATGGGTTTGATTCATCTCGTGAGGCTCAGAAAAAGGTGTAAAACCCAAAAAAAAAAAGTCGTTTAGGTCCTCAAAACAACCTCGAAGTTTCAGCACCCGTTTTTGCCATTTTGTCGCCGTCCAGATTGTGTTTTCTCTGAATCCAAATCGTGTAATCTTTGTTTCTAGTCCCTAATTTAATGTGTACGTGGTATATATATATATATATATATATATATATATATATATATGAAAATGGTATGGTACTCCTGGGAGTACATACTCCCACCTCTCATATACCACTTAAATTGTATGACGATACCTCTTTATCTATTTGAGCATACTCCAATAATGATTATAAGATACCCCAAAGTGAGTTCTATGGAAAATTTCATTATATTTCACTTTTTATAGCAAAATTTGTGTATATACTTCTTTTATATATGAAAAAGGGTATACCACAAAAATATTTGTTGTGCCACTTTAATCCCTATTCGAAACACTTTGAGCCTTTGCAATTTTCAATGTTCGATTTGCTATGTTGAATTTGAGTTAAATGTCAAGTCTAGTTGCTAATTTGATGTATTTCTTGCTTGAGGTTGATAAAAATGACCATAACTTTTGCAAAGCGGACTCCGTTTTGGGTGTTTGAGCACTAATTGGAAATCTAACAAAAGGATGGGTTTGATTCATCTCGTGAGGCTCAGAAAAAGGTGTAAAACCCAAAAAAAAAAAGTCGTTTAGGTCCTCAAAACAACCTCGAAGTTTCAGCACCCGTTTTTGCCATTTTGTCGCTATCCAGATTGTGTTTTCTCTGAATCCAAATCGTGTAATCTTTGTTTCTAGTCCCTAATTTAATGTGTACGTGGTCTATATATATATATATATATATATATATATAGGAAAATGGTATGGTACTCACAGAGTACGTACTCCCCACCTCTCATATACCACTTAAATTGTATGATTTATACCTCTTTATCTATTTGAGCATACTCAATAATGATTATAAGATACCCCAAAGTGAGTTCTATGGAAAATTTCATTATATTTCACTTTTTATAGCAAAATTTGTGTATATACTTCTTTTATATATGAAAAAGGGTATATAGCAAAAAAAAAGGGCTCCAATGAAATTTTTTCAATTAAGTCACATTGTAGTATCTTATAATTAGTATTTAAGTATCTTGAAAATGATAAAGAAGTATAATATGTGTGTTTAAGTGGTATATTGGAAGTGGGAGTACATACTCCTAGGAGTGCAAAATCAAGTATATATATATATATATATATATATATATATATATATATATATATATATATATATATAAAGGCGTGTGCAAAAGAAAAGAGCCGCTACTGATTAAAAAAAATCATAAATTGCATGTTTGTAGTTTATAGCCTTTTGTCTTTGTCCATTATTGCTTGCTTGAGCAGGGTCGAGTTCTAGTTTGGGCTAGCGATTTAGGCGAGTACTTTGGACTGATTTTTAGCTAGTGCAATTTCTGGAATTGATTATTGCTATTCCTTGCTACATATTTAGCATGTCCAAGTTCCACTTTCGACTAACCAAACAGGTCACATCGTACTTGCAATCGTTCTACTCATCACTTGAGTCAAGTTTATCATGAACCAGCCACCGGTTGCAACACCTGTTTGCATTGGTAAGAACTTGCAAGAGCTTGAGCGTGTGTGACTTGATAAACTTCAGCACCTAGTAGTGATAGGGAATTTACATATACTTGTGAGTTTTCTTGTTTGCTACTAACCGTGGTAGGGACACGCGGGTCTACACATGGTGGGAACAACAATGACCGCTCTTAGGAGCATGAGAGCAAAGGTCCTCTCACACCTCATACGAGAGGGATCATGCAACACTTTGAGCACTTGCTCAATAGGTTCTCACCATGCCTTGGATCAGATCAACAACAACCTCATGGCACTCCGTACACGCGTTGAACACCTCAAACATCGGCCACTTGCTACAATCATGGCCCATGATGAGCCAAGGGTGGAGGACCCTCCTGCTCGCTCTTGGGCGGATGAGGTTGAAGAAGATTAAGAGAACAACTATGTCACTGATACGGAACTTGAAGGTTTCGAAGATCATGATCACCGACGACTCCGCCATAATCGACGAGGTATGGGTAGAAATCAGCGAGAGGTACGTGATGATGCATGAGCTAAAATCAAGTTTACAATAAGTTTACAATGCCTTCTTTCACCGGCAAATATGATCCTGATGCCTATCTTAATTGGGAGTTAACAGTGGATCAAAAGTTTGCATGCTATGATTTCCTTTAAAATAGAAAGATTAGGGTTGCCACTAGTGAATTTACTGATTTTGCATCAATTTGGTGGAAGGAAGTTTGTAGACATGATAATGTACCTCGAACTTGGGAAGCTATGAAACGAATCATGAGAGCTAGGTTTGTTCCTTCATATTATGAGCGAGATTTGTTAAATAACATGCAACGCTGAAAGCATCTAGGCCCCTAAAAATAGTTTTGGTAATTAATGATAATATGTGAATATGGGATTAACGTGTTTATTGAGTATTTACAAGGTTAAGTCCCATTGGTGTTTTTGATGACCTGGAGTTGCACGTGAAAGGATTACATGAAGATCTTTTGGCTCAAAGACAAGGTACAAATAGTCTAGGATTCTCTTTATTTTTACCAATCTTAGGTGAATTGGTTGGAAGACCGGGTTATAGGTTAGATAGCCGTACTATGAAGAGGGTTCAAGAATCGAGTACCTTGAAAGTGAATGATGGCACAAATGCTCAAATCATACTTGGCTTAAATCTTGGATTTATTTGATTTGGTTTGGCCTTGATTTGAATTTGTTGAAAAATCTTGGAGGCCGGACTAACCGATGGTGTATGGCTGGACTGACCGGGATCCCAGACCAAATGGGACGGTCAGCATTTTCCAGAGAGGTTGGTTTGCTTGTTTTTGCTGGAGTTCTCTAGGCCGGACTAACCGCCGGCTAAATGCCGGACTAACCGGACTTACGGACCAAGTGGCCGGTCAACATTTTCCAAAGAGGTTAGTTTTTGAGAAATGTTTCGTATTTTCTTCCGGCCGAGCTGACCGCAGGTCAATTGCTGGACTGACCGGGGTCCCGGGTCAAGGGTCCGGCAAGCTTTTAACAGTAGTTTGTTTTTCTCTAAATCTGGTTTTAGCAGGCCGGACTGACTGTGCTTTGTACTGCGGTCTGACTGGACCTATTGTAACGGCTAGTTCCTCAGTGCATTTAATGTTGTTCAGAGAGTAACAATCAACCGTTACTACAGGTCGGACTAACCGCGCGCATGCCTGCGGACTGACCACGCCTTCTGAGTTTTTGGGGATTTCGTGCCCCAACGGCTAGTACAGTGGGTGGAGGCTATAAATACCTCACCCACTGCAGCTAGAAGGCTTTGATGAACCTCATTGAACACTCTTGAGCCCTTTGCATTGTTTCCAACTCATTGAGAGCATTTAATCCATTTTGTAAAGGTGGTTGAGGTTTTTCCAAGAGCATTGATTAGGATTTGATCATTGTGGCAAGTGAATAATTCTTGTTCTATTACTCTTGGAGATTGCCGTCTCCTAGACGGCTTGGAGTGGGTTCAGTAATCTTCTCAAAGGAGATTGTGAGAAGACCCAGGCAAATTGTGAAGGTTGGAGCTCACCTATCCGAAGAGGAGAAGAGCCACCATTAGTGATTGAGAGAAGTGCTTGTGTGAAGCCGGCTTAAGTTGGTCAAGCTTCCTCAACGTGGATTAGTGAAGACCGGCAAGTCTTCGATACCACGGGAAAAACTTCATTGTCTCATTAGTTGTTATTTCTAGTCTTTACTATTTCCACATTTACATTTCTAGCTTATTTCTTGTGTTAAATTGCTTAGCTAGAATTATATCTTGTTTAGACTAAGTTATTAATTGGCTAAAATTGTCAAATTGTCAAAAAGTTTAAAAACATCCTATTCACCCCCTCTAGTCGGTTATCCTTGATCCTACAAACGCTTAAGGCAAGGTAGTAAAATTGTTGAGGACTACTACCAAGAATTACAAATTGGTTTATGCGATGTGGATTAGAAGAAACTGAAGATGCTAAGATGGCTAGATTTGTAGGAGGACTTAACCGTGAAATTCAGGACATTCTTGATTATAAAGAATACAACTCTATCACTCGATTGTTTCATCTTGCATGTAAAGCTGAAAGGGAAGTATAGAGAAGGCAATCCAGGACAAGAGGAAATTTTGGATGTCCCCCTTCAGGCTGGCCTAGCCAAATGCAAGCCATGGCGCCATCTTCCACCCCTAGCCGAGGCACTCCGTTATCAAGCCATGGCGCCCCGCAACTTCATCCACTCCCTCACGTGCTCACCAAGCAAGCAAGTCCACCACAGAGCAAGCTCCTACAAAAATTACTTCAGTAGCTTCCACAGGGCAATCAAGACATGTGCAATGTCATCGTTGCAAAGGTTTCAGAAATTTAATGTGTGATTTTCTAAGTCAGAGAGCTCTCATTTTGAAAGATAATGGTGAGTACACTTCAGCTAGTGATATTGAAGAAGAATATGTTTTGGTTGCAACTGACCCTACAGGTGATGAGCATGGCACTGACCATGAAGAAGAGGAGCATTTGGGCGCTGAGATCTCTGACAAGTACCTGAGCATCATCGTGAAGCATGTGCTAAGTGCTCAAATAGAGCGTGCTAAACAGAACCAACACCACAATTTGTTCTAAACGAAGTTCGTCATCAAGGAGCATTCATGCAAGGTTATCATTGATAGTGTGAGTTGCGACAACCTTGCTAGCTTGGACATGGTCAAGAAGCTAGGCTTGACCATAAATTAGCACTCGCGTCCTTACTACATCCAATGGTTCAATTCATGTCGTAAGTTGAAGGTAACTCAGGTTGTCAGAGTGCATTTTTCTATTGGTTCATATCATGATTATGTTGATTGCGATGTCGTATCTATGCAAGCATGCTCCTTATTGTTAGGTAGACCTTGGCAATATGATAGAGATATCGTTCATCATGGTAGGACTAATCAATACACTCTCATATGTAGGATTGTTAATGGCAATCAGAGGGGTTGAATGATTGTGGAGTATTTTTCTCATCCTAACTCCTTACGTGTAGATGAAAAACAATCTCACGTATAGAATAAAAGCAATGCAAACCTTCTTCTTCAGCAAATCAAACCAAGCAGGAAAACAGCACAAGTCAAGCCGCCGTGGTACATCGCCTTCTTCTTCAACAAATCAAACCGAGCAAGAAAACATCACAAGTCAAGCCGTCGTGGTACATCGCCTACACCTGGTCATTGTGTCCGTCGCCCAGCGAATAGTACTAAAGACAAGCCGCGCCTACCTAGGATGCCTGCCACGCGCCCACTCGCAATTGCCTGCTGCGTGTCCGCAATGAATTCATGTCGTGCGCTCGCAATATATGCTCATGGGTAGAGGTGGGACTTGGTCAGAAAGCGGCCGACACAAAGCTTGGCGGCCGGCAGACGCACGTAGGGACAGACGGCACAAGACAAATGGTAGACGGGCCGTGGGCACGAGAATGTGTCCCGTTGTGCGACATAGCACGGCACGGTCAGTTGGACCGTGCTTGGGCTGGCCTGGCACAAAATAGGCCTAACATTCCCATTCTAGCCCAATCCCTCCCTCTCTCGGTATGGCCCAATCACTCCCCCATCCCGTCCTAGCCCAACCAATAAGCCCCCTCTGCCACCTGACCTGGCCAAACATCCATCTCGCCCTCCCCTAACCCCCATCCCCAACCCCTTCTCTCGAGCCCCGGCTCCCAAATTCCCAATCCCTAATCACATTCCCTGATTCCCCTCCCTCCAGTTCCAGCTGCCTCCCTCCCCACGCGCTACCGATCGCCATCCTCCCTCCCTCTCCCTCCCCACGCGCCGTCGACCGCCCCCTTCCTCTACTCCTCCAGCCACCTCCCTCCCTCTCCCTCTCCCTCTCCCTCTCCCTCTCCTTCTCCCTCCCCACGCGCCGCCGCCCGCTACTTTCCAGCCACCTCCTCGTTGGTGTCCTTCTCACCCCCATCGCAAGCGCGCGGCGCGGACAAGGTGGGCGGAGTTCTTCATTGGTGTCCAGGAGGAGGAGGAAGCTATGGCGAGGGGGAGCGGGTGTGGATGGTGCACGAGTGTCTTTGTCTTCCTGGGCGGTGGCGGCTGTCGTCTTCCCGGGCGTCTATAGTTACTTAGGGCTGGGTTTGGGCCAGCACGGCATGGCCCCGGCACAACGGGCTTTGGGCCGTGCCTGGTTCTGGCCAGAGGCGAGGCGGTCCGGCATGGCACGGCGGGGTGGACGGGCCGAGCCGACACGACACGATACAGCCCAAAGCACAGCGGGCCCATGCCGTGCCGGCACGGCACGGCACGGCCCAATGCCCACCACTACTCACAAGAATCCCACCGAACGCCAACAGCAAAAGCTTCTCTCGTATGTGCTGCTCAGAAACTCAACCAAAAAGCATATCTCACACTGCATGAATGAACTCTAGATGAGATTATTCACACATGAACAAAGCATATCTCACAGCAGCCAAAGCCATCATGGCAATTTTCTTTATCAACTCAATGCAAGACTTTTTTTCTCTAGTACATGCTCATGATGACACAAATAGGAACTCTCTATTGCCTCGAGCCGCCAGCACCTAATCACCCTACGATGTGATTCCATCCACCAGCCCTAATCCCCAAAACATGGCAGACCATTTTGCATAGCCGCCACCTGCATATATATAACCGTGCTAGCACGTGCACTCCTTCAAAAAAACAGTAGTCTCCAAACACAAAATGTGTCCTCATCCACACGGTCACGTAATCCTATCCAATCCCAACAATCAAGGGATTTCTCTCAGCTTTTCAATTTTAGACACCCCAAAATTATCACATGTCGTAGCTTTCGAACCGCACCTCTATAGCTCCAACACGCATCGTCCTTCTTTGATCTCCACGCGCCCCAACTCGAACTCGACTGTCTGCTCCAACATCCTCGATCCTCTAGACCATGACTTCGCACCAAGCCATCTCCTGGTCCTCGCCATAGACCACGGTCGCCTCCGAGTTACCCACATGCAAAGACGAAAACACCATCTTTTCTGGCAAAAGTTCTTCCTAACTTGACCGACATAAGTCTACACACACCACATACATCAATTAACATCAGTAACCAACATTGTCAATCATTCATCAACAAAACTATTGTAGACCTAGTCACATGGTCTAACAATCTCCCCCTTGATGAGTACATTGACAACACCTCAAAATTTCTCGAAAGAGTTGTAGAAAACAAAATTTTAGCTCAAAATCCCCCGCAATGTGAGCATCAAGGCACAAAATGAAGAAACAACAAAGGGAGAACTCACATCCAACAATAATTGATGCAATTAAAAAAAATAAAGAAAAACACACCATGGAAACTAGAAAGATTATTCAAGCCAATTGAATTGATGTGTACAAAGTCTTGCTCATATAAAGCTTGCCCGATCATAAGTATGCATATGTAGCAAACCAGGCCAAAAGAAGCTTATAATGTGATTAAGAAATTTAATGTACATGGCAAACTTTCACAAAAATGACCAGTCAAGCTAAAAGTATCACTAAAGGAGATAGCCATAGAAAAAATACAGATTTAAATCTAGATGCTAGAATCAAGAACTAAGTGAGCCACAAGTGCCAAATGAAACACCAAGCTTAACATAGATTTACATAACGCACACTTTATTTTTGACACTTTGATTATGGCTTATCTCAGTAAAGCACGTCCTAGACTAGGAATCATTTACAACGGCTTCCTGAGCTTCAGCCCAAATTAATTTCAGCATATTTGAAATGATCTTTTGAGCAAACTTAAATCACATTTCATTCATTGAAGCATCTCAAGCCTTACTTTTCAATCATGCCAAGCCAAAAAGCTTAACGTTTCATGATCTCGATCATACAAAACTCTCCCCCCCCTAACACCCTGGCTATGCGGAAGCCAAGATATTACTTAAAAGTCTAACATACATCAACAATATGAAATTATTTCAGCAATCTATTAGCTAATAACAGGTAAGGATCAACAAACAAAAGATTGATCATAAGAATTGAAATATATTTCAGCAACATATCAATAACCTAATTATCCAATCATATGGAACCAATTAAAATAAAACTATCAATAGTCTATATGAAGAACATTAAGCATTTACTAATTCAACCAAAGCATAATGAATGAAAGTCTCAATCACTAGAACTCCATTTATTACAATCCAACTTATCATATGAAAGATAATAATAACTCTATTAAATAAATAGTGAAATATGAAGTGAATGAAGTGATCCATGACTAATCCCTCCCAAGCATGCCGTCATCAGTGCTTACCTAAAACACACAAACAATGGCAAGAATGAGTCCACGACTCAGCAAGTACAACAGAATAATATAGGAAAATACTGAATCAAGAACATAACATTCAAAATGTCTGAATATGAAACAGAATGGTAGAAATCTTATGCAAGGATGGAATGCATGCTCTTCATACCTTATATCGATAGCGGTGAACACTGTTGGTGTTCACTCGAACCGCATTATCCAAAATACGGGGATCCAAGGCCTGTATGAAGAATGTTTTATAACAGGGATCCAATTTGCCCACATAGGAATGGTGGGTCTTACATGCCCATATTGGAATGATGGGTCTTTTCTTCCCACTCCCGTGGGTGAAACATGAACGATTGAATGAAAAAGAATGAATATGTGAATATGAAAGACGTAATCTCAAGAAGTATGGAATAGTGTACTTGAAACGAAGTAGAAATCATTGAAAACTACTCATAGACCATAGAATGTAATCATGGCATGAACAACAAGTACTACGAACAAACATCAATCAATACATTAAACAAAGTACTTGCCTTTCGTGTTGTGACGTGGTATGAGGCAACGATGATGCCACTACTCTCGAAGACTCTCCTCCTACACAATTAAATTACTCAAATAAGAACAACGTGACAACAAGACGCTACTCGTAATGCTTTATCTCATCATCCAAAACCCAAGGCTTATATACTTGTTCTAATCACGTTAAACAATATTCTAGCAGGAAGCTATACTGGACAGCAGCATTAAAAATTTCATAACTTTTGCTCTAAAACTCGAAAAGGTGTGATCTCAGATTCTCTGGAAAGGTAATAAAATCCTCTACAAAACCTAGTTAGTAGGACCCTCTAATTCGGCCAAAAAATGAGGCTAATAATCAGATGAATATCCAAGTCTACAATCTGTCTGACAGAACAAACAGCAATGCAAGAAATTTCATAACTTTCAATTGGATTAACCAAAATTCAATATTTTTTTTATCAATATGGCAATCTTATGAAATTACCTACAACAATTGTGTTGGGTGAAATCCCTGAATCAGCCTTTAGCACAATCTTAATTAATGAACAAGACAACTGCTAATATTTGTCAGATTTTCTGGACAGCAGTAATGAAATCAACGTAACTTCTAGAACACAACTCCAATTGGGTGATCTTTGAACCTATAGAAAGCTTAGAACTAACCCCACAAATCTCTAGGAGACAAAATCCTCCAATTCGGAATCTAACTACACGAAAACAGATGCACAAGTATTGAACAGATTTCTGGAATTAATCACAGCAGAACAATAATCTCCTGATCATGGAAAAATACGAATCTAGAACGATCCAACCCGTGAGGAAACCGTTCGTCACCCTTGAAGACCCACAAGAAGTTGCTGATCAAACCCCATGAAGAAACTCTCCTTCCTCTCCCTCTTCCTTCCTCCCTTATTGCTGGTAATCCCGCAGGTTTCCCTCTCCTTCCCTTGCGTTGACCGGCAGCAGTGAAGCAACACCAAGGGGAGGGAATTCTTGGTGAGGTTGCTGGTCAGATGGAGGGGTGGCGGCCAGGAGGAGAGGGGGAGGTGGCGGCTGCACAAGGGGATGAGGGAAGGCGCAATGGGGTGGGTGATTTGGGGCGGCTAGGCTTTTGGGAGGGAAGGGGTGGCGCCCCCCTATGGCCGGCCCCCCTCTTGGGCCTTTTGGGCCAAGGCCTGGGGCCCAAGTTAGCGAAATTTCATGAAAAAGCCCCTATTACCACTTTATTTTTCCCTTTTGCTTACTCTCCTTCATTAGAAATAATCGGGGTACTACACCCCCCAAGTTCATCCCTAGTGCAATGGTAAGCTGTCTCGTGGAGAAGAATTGTTGACATGCATACTTAATTAGCAATTTCACCACAATTTGCCACATGTATTTCTAGAAATGCAAGAGATGATTCAAGAAGGAACTAAGATGGCTCAAACTTAGACTTGACCTCGAATTAGGATTTAACTAGGTATGTAAACATGACACATCTCAAGAAGTGATCACTCAAAATAAAACTAGCCAAAGAATTTAGCTTTGCCATGTTGTTTGTTCAAGTTGATAAAATTTATTAAATAGCTAATTATGGCCTGGCTAAGCTACACATGTAAAATCATAATCAAGAAATCTAAATATACATATCCTGACTTGTTCTGTGATTATTGACTTAAATAATATTTAAAGTTCTAAAAAAATAAAAGGAAAAAAAAAGCTTTTACAAAGACATGCAAAAGAAAACTCCCCCTCAAAACAATCCCATTGGATGACATACCCCCAACTCACTTCGCACATAAGATCTAGGAATCCAGTACTAAGACACACGACATGGAGGAATAGCAACAAAACTAGAACCAGAACCACATGCGCGTGCGCGATCAAAACACCAAAAAGGAACCTGTCTGACTGCTCCTCGAAACGCAGGCAATACAGAATGCGAATTATGTGAATTAAATCCCAAACCAGTACATGAAGAAGACTTAAAACCATCATAGAAGTCCTCTAAAAACCTAGTTTTCACATTAGTTCTAGGGACAAAAAAAGAGGTTGCACGATTTTATTTTAAGACACTCAATCTTTCCTTTTTCTCCTTTTTAGCACACCTAAAGCAAAATTCATGCAAGTGACCATCTCTACCACAATAGGTGCAATGAAATTTAACATAATTAGAATTCTTTTGAGATGATGAGCTAGCACCTACAACATTAGCAGAAGAACTTTCCACAAAACTAGCAGATTTAAACACAGTTTTATGAGGCTCATTTTTTTGTTTCAATTAGCCCACTTCCAATGACCTTAACAACCTTAGGTGGATTATTCTTGGCATAATTAGCAGCATTAGGCCCTAGACCGGTGTTTTTGTCACTCAGTTTTGACTTGTCTATAATCATATTCAAATTTTTCTTGCCAAACGAAAATCTCTCTAAAGTGTCCTTAAGGTACTCATTTTCTTTAGCTAAAGTGAGACAAGTTGTGCATTTAATCGGTTCATTCACAAGATTCTTAGAAGCACTAGACTGAATCAATCTATCTTTTTCAGTAAAATCATTAAGTTGTCTAGTCAGTGCTTCTATTTCTATGCTAAGCTTAGGATAGTTAGTACAAGAAAGTATCTCATGATAAAGCACGTGTTTAATAGATTCCTGAGATGAATTAAGTCTAGCTTCTAGCAATTCACAATTAGAGCAAGCTTTAGATTGAGCATTTGAAATATTTGCCTCTAAACATGTAGAAGAACTAAACTTGAGCTTTTCAATTTCATCATTGGCAAGTTTTAAAATTTTATCACAAGAATCATATGTCAATCTTAGTTCATCAAGTTTAGCAGTTACATCCCTAAGTTGAACCAAGGTTGATGCATTAATTCTTCTAACAGTCTCCAACTCAGAGTGTAAAACTTGACAAGACTCACAAGATTCATTATCAGGAATAGAAGCTCTAAGTCTATCAATTTTCGAATTTAAGTTCTCAACAACAAGATCATGTTTTTTAATTTTATTTTTATACTTTTTGAGCTCATCTATCAACCTGAGCATAGCACGAGATAAATCTGTATAAGAAGGCTTTACCTCATCAGGATCACTGTAGAGATCATCATTTTTTAGCTCCTCACTGCTTGCCATAAAACACATCCCTGTGAAGTCCACCTCCTTTGCCTTCTTACCATCGTCCTCATCGTCGCTTCCAGAATCAACATCACTTCAATCAATCTCATCAAGTGCTGAAATTATTTTGTTGACCGTCTTGTGATAATTGCGCTTCCTACTTGGGTCAATCTTGGATTGAGAGTGACGAATTTGTGCCTTGTCATCCTTGGCCTCCTTGCCTATCATTTTAGGGCAATTCATCTTGATGTGGTTTAGCTCACCACACTCATAGCATCTGATTGGACCACTTCTCTGCCTTGTTCTGATATTGTTAATTGCCTTGGTCACCCTATTTGAAAATAGAACAAACTGTTCTTATGGAGTCTCCTCTAACTGTTCATCTAAAATAGAACATAGTGCAGACAAAGGAACAACAGAGGAACTAGAAGAATTGTCAACTTGGTTAGTCACTAAACTCAAAGAATTTGACTTATTTATCCTGGCCAAAATATCAATCTCATGTATTTTCATCTTGGAATAAAGATCATTCAAAGTGAGCATTTCCATATTAACAGAATGATTAATAGTAGTGACTAACACATTCCAGACAGACATATCGAAAGCATTTAAAATTTGACAAGCATTATCCGAATCAGAGTATATGACATTAACAAATTTCAAATCACTAACAATTTTATTGAAGCGATCAAAAAGTGCATCTACTGATTCTCCTAGTTTCATCTCAAATTTAGAATACACCTTTTTGAATTGGTTCTGATGAACACCTTTAACCAACTTAGAACCTTCATGATAATCATGTAGAGTAGTCCAAATTTTATTAGCAGATTTAATATTGGCAATTCTGACAAACTCGTTTTACCTAGACCTTGCAACAGAATATTTGTAGCCATAGCATTAGCTTCAACATGAGCAATATTATTAGCAGTAACAACAGAAGGTACTTCATATGGACTATCAACTTTTTGCCAAATAGCATTACCTTGTGTTTGTAGAAAAGCCTCCATGCGCGTTTTCCAATAGGTATAATCTGATCCATCGAAAAACGGTGGCTTACATAAAAAAAAACGATCTCGATCTGATGCCATTACAATCTTGCTCTGATACCACTTGTAGGATCGTTAATGGCAATAAGAGGGATGGATGATTGTGGAATATTTTTCTCTAACTCCCTCTCACGTGTAGATGAAAAACAATCTCACGTATAGAAGAAAAGCAATGCAAACCTTCTACAGTAAATCAAACCAAGCAGGAAAACATCACAAGTCAAGCCGCCGTGGTACATCGCCTATGCCTGGTCATTGCGTCCATCGCCCAGCAACTAGCACCAAAATCAAGCCGCGCCTCATCGATGCTCGCCACGCCCACCCGCAATTGTTCGCGCAGACGTCGCAATGAATTCTTGTCTTGGCACAAGTATCCGCTCACGGGAATCCCACCGAATGCCAATAGCAAAAGCTTCTCCTGTACACCCTCCTGATGACACAACAGCAAAAAGCATCTACCACCAATCACATCAATAGCAAAACATCTTTCGTATGTGCTACTCAGAAACTCAACCAAAAAGCATATCTCACACTGCATGAATGAACTCTAGATGAGATTCTTCACGCATGAACAAAGCATATCTCACAGTAGCCAAAGCCGTCATGGCAATTTTCTTCATGAACTCAATGCAAGACTTTTTATCTAGTACATGCTCATGATGACACAAATAGGAACTCTTTATTGCCTCCAGCCGCCAGCACCTAATCACCCTACGGTGTGATTCCAGCCATCAGCCCTAATCCCCAAAATGTGGTAGACCTTTTTGCACAGCCACCACCAGCATATATATATAGTAGTCTCCAAACCCAAAAAATGTCCTTACCCACACGGTCACGTAATCCTATCCAATCCCAACAATCAAGGAATTTCTCTCGGCTTTCCAATTTTGAACACCTCAAAAATATCACGTGTCGTAGCCTCCGAACCACACCTCCGTTGCTCCAACACGCATCATCCATCTTTGATCTCCACATGCCTCAACTCGAGCCCGACAGTCTCCTCCAGCATCCTCGACCCTCTAGACCATGACTTCGCACCAAGCCATCTCCTAGTCCTTGCTGTAGACTACGATCGCCTCCAAGTTACCTTGCACATGCAAAGACCAAAACACCATCTTTTTTTGGGCACAAGTTCTTCCCAACTTGACTAACATAAGTCCACAAACACCACATACCTCAATTAACATTAGTTACTAACATTGTCAATTATTCATCAACAAAATTATTCTAGACCTAGTCACTTGGTCTAACATCATATCTAAAGGAAATAAAATTGTTTTGCTTCCAATGTCTCCTGCTGCAATTTCAAAAGATGAACTAGAAAGAGCTGAGAGAGAACACCAAGAGAAGGGAAAAAGTGAAAATCAGATTGTAGCTAAAGAACTTGCTCAACCTAAGAAGAAAGAATCCAGTGCTAAGAAAGCTGAGATTAAATTGAAAGGTGTTGTTATGTTAGCTACTAAATCTGATTTGAATGAGATGGAAGCAAATGATTTTGAGTGCTACGCTTTGATTTGCAAAGAGTCTTTGTTTTCATTTGAGGATATACCTGCTTCTTTGCCTCCTACTATTGCTAACCTTTTGCAGGAATATGAGGATGTGTTCCCAGCTGTGGTACCCCCAAGTCTGCCACCAATTAGGGGAATTGAGCATCAAATTGATTTGATCCTGGGAGCTACTTTGCCAAACTGTATGCCATATGGACCAATTCGGAGGAGACTAAGAAAATTCAACATCAAGTACAAGACTTGCTTGACAAAGGGTACATACGCGAAAGCCTTAGTCCAAGTGTTGTTCCTGTGATTTTAGTTCCGAAGAAAGATGGGCCATGGTGCATGCGTGTTGATTGTAGAGCTATTAATAATATAGCTGTTAGATATCGTCATCCTATTCTTAGGCTAGATGATATGCTAGATGAATAGAGCAGCTCTACTATTTTCTCTAAAGTAGACTTGCATAGTGGTTCCCACTAGATTAGAATGAAACTTGGTGATGAATGGAAGACAACATTTAAAACTAAATTTGTGTTGTATGAGTGCTTAGTCATGCCTTTTGGGTTAACGAATGCACCTAGTACGTTTATGCGATTAATGAATGAAGTTCTGCGCACTTTCATTGGAAAATTTGTGGTGGTTTATTTTGATGATATTCTGATTTACACAATTCACTTTTTGAACATCTTGAACATTTACGTGTTGTTTTTAATGCTTTGAGAGATGCACATTTGTTTGGTAATATCGGGAAGTACACCTTTTGCACTGATCGAGTTTCATTTCTTGGCTATGTTGTGACACCACAGGGAATTAAGGTAGATGAAGCCAAGAGTGAAGCTATCAAGAGTTGGCCGACTCCTAACACGGTCACACAAGTGCAGAGCTTCCATAGACTTGTTGGATTTTATCGTCGCTTTGTGAAAGATTTTAGCACCATTGTCACGCCATTGAATAAGTTGATGAAGAAAGGAGTTCTCTTCCATTGGGGACTAGCATAAGAAGATGCATTCAACCTTCTTAAACAAAAGCTCACAAATGCACCATCACTTCAACTTCCAGATTTTGGTAAGACTTTTGAATTTGAGTGTGATGCTAGCAGAATTGGAATTGGTGGTATGTTAATACAAGAAGGTAAACATCTTGCTTATTTCAGTGTGAAATTAAATGGGCCTAGTCTGAACTATTCAACTTATGATAAAGAATTATATGCTCTAGTTCATACTTTAGAGATATGACAACATTATTTATGGCCCAAAGAATTTGTTATCCATTCTAATCATGAATCTCTTAAGCATATTAGGAGTCAAAACAAACTGAACCATAGACATGCAAAATGGGTAGAATTTATTGAATCTTTTCCTTATGTCATAAAACACAAGAAAGGGAAAGAAAATGTGATTGCTGATGCTTGGTCTAGGAGGTATACCATGTTGTCTCAACTTGATTGTCGAATTTTTGGTTTGGAGACAATTAAAGAACTCTATGCTCAAGATGATGATTTTAAAGATGCTATGATAAATTGTAGAGAGGGAAAGAGCTAGAATAAATTTGTGTTAAGTGATGGTTTTTTGTTTAGAGCTAACAAGCTATGCATTCCAGCTAGCTCTATTCGTCTTTTTGTTGTTATAGGAGGCGTATGGAGGGGGATTAATGGGACACTTTGGTGTCAAGAAGACAAAGGATGTGTTGGTCGAACATTTGTTTTGGCCAAAGATGAGGTGCAACGTCGAGTGCTATGTTGTACGCTGCACTACATGTCAAAAAGCTAAGTCACGACTGAATCCACATGGTTTATATACGCCTCTTCCTGTTCCTAGTGTTCATTGGGAGGATATTTCAATGGACTTTGTTTTAGATTTACCTAGGACAAAGAGGGGGAGGGATAGCATCTTTGTTGTAGTGGATAGGTTCTCTGAGATAACATATTTTATTCCTTGTCATAAGAGCGATGATGCTACAAATGTTGCTGATTTGTTTTTCAGCAAGATCGTTCAACTACATGGTGTGCCAACTACAATTGTTTCAGATTGTGATGCGAAGTTCTTGAGTCACTTTTGAAGAACACTATGGGGAAAGTTGGGGACGAAGTTGCTATTCTCTACTATATGTCATCCCCAAACTGATAGACAAACTAAAGTTGTCAACCACACTTTGACAACTATGTTGAGGGCTGTTTTGAAGAAGGACTTGAAGATGTGGGAAGAATGTCTTCCCCATATGGAGTTTGTTTACAATCGATTGCTACATTCAACCACAAAGATGAGCCCTTTCAGGTAGTATATGGCTTTAATCCTCACGCTCCAATTGATCTATTATCTCTACCATCTTCGGAAAGGGTAAATTTAGATGCTAAGAAACATGCTGAATTTGCTCTTAAGTTGCATGAAACTACAAAAGAAAATATAGAATGCATGAATGAGAAGTATAGAGTTGTTGGAAGCCAGGCTAGAAAAGAATTAATCTTTAAAACTGGTGATCTTGTTTGGTTACATTTGAGAAAAGAAAGATTCCCCGAATTAATAAAATCAAAGTTGATGCATAGAGCTGTTGGTCCTTTTAAAGTTCTTGAGAAGATTAATGATAATGCATATAAGCTTGATCTGCCTATATATTTTGGGGTTAGTCCCACATTTAACATTACAGATTTGAAGCCTTACTTGGGAAAATAAGATGAGCTTGAGTCGATGACGACTCCAATTCAAGAGGGGAGGATGATGAGGACATATGGATGCAACCACTACTCCTCAACCCGAAGTTGTATAAGGACTAATTACCAAAGCACGAGCACGACAATTGAATTATCAGGTAAATTCTTTCCTAGGAGTGAATATTTTCTTAATGGACTTCAGATGTAGAGTAAGCATTCCAATTAGAGCTCAAGTACAAACCCGATTATCAAAACAATTTCAGTACAAGACTATTATCATCACAGAGCATTCATCTCAAGCCCAACACACCACATTGCAATGTATTCCAAAGAGCGATATCAAAACAAATACCATATGAATAATCGACTAGAACAAATACAAATTCCTAAAACAAGTACAATTATCACGAAGGACCATGACAGATTATTGATAGAAATAGTTAGGGAAAGGGGCATGGGGTCGATCAGTAACTTCGGCATTGGTTACCTTTGGGCGAGGAGAAGGACGAGCAGGAGCAAGACGAGCAGCAGAAGCGGCGAAGGGGAGGCGCAGGCCTCGGGAGGAGGAGGCGGCGGCTCTCTGGTCAGAGGAGGAGGCTCGGCGGGCTCGGGCGCCGGCCGGCCGGAGGAGGAGGCGCGTCGACGGGATCGGGAGGAGTAGCGCCGGCTCGAGGAGGCGGCGTCGAGGACTGCGGCAGGCTCGGGGAGGAGGAGCGAGAGGAGTTGAGAAACTTAATCGTTTGAGAGTGGCGCGCGGCAAACCCTAGCTAGAGTCCGAATGGAAATAGGGATGGACATCACAGACGGTTCTAAATTAGAACTGCTCAGGATACATATATCACAAACGGTTCTAACTTAGAACCGTCAGTGATATGTGATATCACGACGGTTTTAATAAACAACCGTCTGTGATATGTGATTATCACGCAGCGGTTCTAATTTAGAACCGCTCGTGATAGTATGCATAACGAGCGGTTCTAAGTTAGAACCGTCGTGATATATGATGTATCACGACGGTGTTAATAAACAACCGCTCATGATATATATGTAGCATGCATTTAATTTGATAAACAACCGTCTGTGATACACATGTGAGACGATCGTAGTTCAAACCGCTCGTGATATTATTTTGTATTGGTTAATATCTAGATCGTTTCATTTATTGGCTAGCCTCAGAAATGCTAGCCATGCCCTCTGAAACAAGCGTAAAAGACAACAAGTACATGTATATACATCCAATTCACATTCATTTGAGAAACAATCACATCCATTTCACAAGACAAATCTCAATTAATTAACTCAAATGAACTAAAATTAACCATGATCATCGAAATGTATATAGTACATATACACACATTGTTCAATTAATCTTTAAAATTAGCCCTTCATGATGATCGACGCAGATGTAGCTAGTTTCGTCATGTTCTTCTTCCTCGACCCTTATGCCGCTTTCGAAAGGAGGCAACTCGTCAAATTGATTGTATTCTTCCTCGTCCACTACATTCTCAACTCCGACAATCCTCCTTTTTCCATGAAGAACTACGTGGCGCTTCTTATTTGCCGGTCGGTAACATAGAAGACTTGAACAACTTGGTTAGCCAAGACGAACGGTTCGTCTTTGTATCCGACACGTTCGAGGTCCACGGTAGTGACGCCTGCACTTATCGACCTTCACCGTGGAGATGGACCCAACGGCACCGAAATAGGGGATCTTGAAAAGCACGTGGTCGAGCTCCCATATCTCCTCTATTTGCCCATAGTAGGAGCTCCTCACCCATCGGCTTGAATGCATCTATGCGGACACCGCTGTTCGTTAGTGCTTTTTATATCCCGAGCTGCAGATAGAATGTGTACCCATTTATGTCAGATCCTCGCCATGTTACAAGCGTAAATGTTGGCCCTTTTGCCAACCATGTCAAGATATCACTTGACAAGCTCCTAGCAAGTCGCTCCTTCAACCATTGGTTGAACCGTCTCACAGTGTTGTCTCGTGATCCAAACATCCGCCGCAGCGGATTCATTGCGTCAAGCACGCCCTTGTCTTTGTCGATATACGGGACACTTCACCATGTGTTGCAAGACAGTGAAATGGGCTTGAGCATACGCATCCATATTTGGAGTGATTGCTTTCCTTCCGATGGTCCCGATACCCTCGAGCCTCCCTCATGGCGAGATCGAGGCACACCTATCGGTTCGACTGAGCCATGTAATCGAGGCGTAACTCAATGACCTCTTCGGTTGCATAACCTTCGACGATCTTGCCCTCGCCGAGATCGATTTCGTACATATGACTTGAGAATTCCATGAACCTCTCGAACGGGTACATGCTACGTGGAACACGGGCCCGCACATCTTTATCTCCTCACAATATGAACAATGAGATGGACCATGATATCGAAAAACGACGGAGGGAAATACATCTCAAGATCACATAGTGTCGTCACCACCTCGTCCTGCAGAGCATCTAGTCCTTCGAGATCGATGACCTTCTGAGCAATTGTGTTAAAAAAATAACACAGCCTCATGATTGTCTCTCGGACCTTGATCGGCAAAATACTTCTAATTGCAACAGGAGCATTTGTGTCATCAACACATGACAATCATGAGACTTCATGCCAATTAACTTCAAATCTTTTATCGAAACAAGTTTCTTCATGTTGGCGGAGTAACCGGACGGAACTTTCACGCCATGCAAGCACCGCACGATTCAGTTCTCTCGGCCTTGGACAGAGTGTAACAAGCGGGAAGGTACGTTCGTCCTTTATCGGTCCTTGTTGGTGCTAACTCGTCCGATGTCCATATCAACCAAGTCAAGCCGTGCGTTGACACCATCTTTTGTTTTGTCACGAATGTTCAAGAAGAGACCAATCAAGTCATCACATACATTCTTTTCTACATGCATGACGCCGATGCAAAGGCGAACTTCTAGGTGCTCCCAATAAGGTAAGTCCCAAAATATTGTTCTCTTCTTCCACATGTTCTTCTTACTTGTCCTCGATTTACATCCCTTTCCAAGCACAACATCTAAATCCTTAACCATATCATAGACCTCTTTTCCACTTAAATGCCTTGGAGCCGAATTGTCCTCCTTCTCTCCGTCAATTGTTTCTTCATCCTGCGGTATGGGTGAGCCCTCCAAGGAACCTACGATGACGCATGTACACAGCTTTTCTTGTGAGTGATTCACCCACACACTGGGTATCATCTAAGCGGTGAGTACTGTGCTTTGGCCCTTTTGTACTCGGCCCGACAGATTAGCAAGGGCGGGATAATCATTTATGGTGCGTAACAACAAGGAACGTAAAGTGAAGTTCTCTCGTTTGTACGCATCCCATACCATGCACCCTTCAATCCACAAGATTTTTAGATCTTCCATCAATGGTGCTAGGTACACATCAATATCATTCCCAGTTGCTTCACCCTTGGATAAGTATCGACAACAAAATATACTTCCGCTTCATACACAACCAAGGAGGAAGGTTGTAGATACAGAGTGTCACGGCCAAGTGCTATGTCGGTGCTCATATTACCGAAAGGATTCATTCCATCTCAGACTCAATCCAAACCTTATATTCCTCGGTTCCGCACAAGTCCGCAAACCTCCTATCGATGTTTCTCCACCGGGCGGAATCGCAGGTGTCTTAACTTTCCGTCATTCTTACGCTCCTCGAGTGCCAATCTGCTAGCTTTTGCATTCTTTGGGTTCGCAAAAACCGCTTCAAATGGGGAATTACAGAAGATACCACGCCACCTTAGCAGAGGTCCTTTCTTCACCTCGATTCCTCGTCGTCATCGATTGCTTCTTACGCTTGTATCGGGATGCGTTGCACACCGGACATACATGCATGTTTGTATACTCGTTACGGTAGAGGATACAGTCGTTCGGACATGCATGTATTCTTTCTACTTCCATTCCCAATGGACAAAGAACCTTTTTGGCTTTGTAGGTGGTTTTGGGCAACTCATTTCCTTCTAAGCATGTCCGCTAAGAGACCTAACAACTCAAGTGAAACTCTTGTCGGACCAACCGTTGCTTGCCTTCAATTTCAGCGCTTTAAGCACGGATGACAACCTTGTGTATTCCGACTTGCACACAGGAACAAAGGTTTCTCTGAGTCCTCCATCACGCCCCGGAATTGAACATACTCCCTCTCATCACAGTTCCCTTCTGCATCGCGAAGCATCTGATCTAGATTGTCATCGTGCAGCCTATCCGAATCGGAACCACAATCGACATTCGGCGGCATATCGTTGACTTCCTGTATAATATGCATATCGTTGACTTCCTGTATAATATGCTCTTCACCGTGACTGGTCCAACATGTATAACCCTTTTTGAAACCCCTTCGAATCAAGTGTGCTTCGATCTGCGCTCGGTTGTTAAACATCTTCAGATTCTCGCAGTCAATGCATGGACAGTACATATATTCCGCCCCCTTATTCAACATATCCTCCTCGGCAGCTCTTGTAAGCAGAACCGCCATTAATGTACTCTTCACTCACACGGTTCTCGGTGTACATCCACTTCGGTCCATCACACGGTTCAGATTGAAAACCCTGAAAATAAATAAAAGGGTGATGACTTTCGAAAGCGTATTTTCTGAGGCTTAATTATGATTTTTTTCATTTTTACATTTTTTCGGATTTTATTAACTTACATGTGGGCCCTACTTGTCAGTGACTCATTTTTTATTTCATGATTTTATTTATAAAATCTATGGCGGTCCCACATGTCATAGACTCGTTAGTTTATTAACTAAATGATTAAAAACAGTAGGATTAATTAATTTGAAGCTCAAACTGGGCTTAGGGGTGACATCGCATTGCTATATAGTCGTGGCTCTCGGCCCTAAGGTCTCGCCTGAGGCGAACCGACGGTACGATGTCCCATGGAGGCGCCTGAAACTAGCGATTTGGCGTAAACGCTGAAACTACTCAAATTAAAGGATGCTTATGCTTCAGTATCTCACCTCGATCACGAGGAAGGTGTCAATGAAAGTCGGGGAAGGTCCAAGGCGCGGCTGGGTCGTCGATCGGTGAACAGAGGCGACGGCGGCAAGCTCCTCGGCGACAATATACAACTGAAATAGACCAGGCCGGCTCAGTGAGGTGAGGCGATGTACTCAAACCGGGCACGGAACGGCGATGGACCTATCGTAGCGCCTAGAGATATGGAGATCAAGAAGACTATATCTGTTTTGGCGGGGGCGGAGCTATATATATATACGTCTCGTGGTGAGTTAATTATCACGACGGTTTTAACAAAACCGTGCTGTGATATTGGGCAATATCACGACGGTTCATGTTTGGAACCGTCGTGAAGTATCACGACGGTTCTAAAACAAACCGTCTCGTGATATTGTGTAATATCACAGACGGTTCATGTTTGGAACCGTCGTGAAGTATCACTGACGGTTCCAAACATGAACCGCTCGTGATATGACATCTTCACAAACGGTTTTAGCGCGGAGAATAACACGGCGGTGGGTAACAAAACCGCTCGAGATTGTGTTTATCTGAGCGGTTTCGATGAACCGTCTGTGATCAGGCGTCCAGTATTAGCATTTCTGTAGTAGTGTACTACCTAAAGCATGTGATCTTATTTCACTTAGGAATCATGGATAGGAGGAACCAAGTACTCACGACAAGGGGGACAACAAGGAGGCTGAACCACTTCCACTACTTCGGCTACCTCAACCACAATTCCACCAGGGCCGAACCACTTCCACCACTTCGGCTACATCCAATTCTACTCCACCAGGCCGACTGACTTAGTTTGACTACCCACGGTGCTGCGCCACCTTACTTTGGGCCATGGGCCGTGTAATACTTGGGCCCAAGCAGAGGCTGAGCTTCCCTACGTCGGCGCCACCTTTCTTGACCGCCGCACCTGTTCCCTCTCTCAAATAGGATCCCCCTAGGGTTGGGTTTTGTTTAGTTTGTTTCCACCGCATGTGAAACTTGTCGTTCTCTTGTGTCAGCTAAACCAACAGATTCGACCTACGGAACCTCACCATTGTACCTCATACCTATTTGCAAATTCAGATTGCTCTTACTCCTTGTTCTTGCTTATTCTCGATTGCTTCTAGGGATTGAACTTCGTGTTCAGATCAACCGCATCTCGGCATGTTTGGTAACGACTCCGGAGTGTGGTTTAACGATTGCTTGGTGTCATTGTCGTGATCAGTTGGCAGCCTGCGTCGTCAAAGTCATCTCCATCAAATCGTAGTTACCGTCTCACCGAAAGACCGAGCCACAATTACTCTCATCACTTTGACCCACAGGTTTCACGATATGAGCTCATGCGAATGCTTTCCTTACATGAGACTCCATTCACCACCTTAGAATATGATAGGTTTAGAAGGTTTGTGGCAAATCTAAACCCATTGTTCAAAGTGGCTTCTCGGACAACTGCGAGAAATGATTGCATGAGAGCTTTTCATGAGCAAAAGTTTGCACTTGAGGAGTTCTTCAAGAATGCAGATTGTAGGTTCTCATTGACTGTAGACATGTGGACCAGCAATCAGACTTTAGGCTACATGTGCGTTACATGTCATTTCATCAACACTGACTGCAAACTACAGAAGAGGATTATCAAGTTTTTTTTTGTTGTGGAGACACCACATACTGGAGTGGCAATGTTCATCACTATTCTCAACTGCATTCAAGATTGGTGCGTTGAAGATAAATTATTTGGGATCACACTTGACAATGCTTCCGCCAATGATACAACGGTTGACATGTTGAAGCGCCATTTAGTGGACAAGAAGGCTCTACCTGTGAAAGGAAAGTTACTTCACAACCGCTGTGCAGCACATGTCATAAATCTGATAGTCAAAGATGGGCTGAAGTTTGTCGATTCCATTGTTGGGAACATTCCTGACACTAACAAGTACATTCGATCATCACAATCCCAAAAACAAAAATTCAAGGAGATCGTTGCACAAGAAGGTCTCACATGCAAGAAGCAACCTTCTCTGGATGTTCCCACCCGCTGGATATCTGATGCTTGGGACACCTTAGAGTTTAAGAGGGCATTTGATTCGTTGGCATTGCAAGACTCAAAGTACACATACGCACCCTCTTTTGAACAATGGGAAAGAGCAGACGTAGTTTACAGATTGTTGGAGGCGTTCTATAATGCGACTAAGGTAATTTCTGGCTCCAAGTACCCCCACCTCATACCTCTACTTCCATGAGATGTGGAATATCAAGTTAATTCTAGAAAAAGAAGCCTCTGAAGTGGATATTGACATTGGGAGGATGGTCAAAGGGATGCAAAAGAAGTTCAACAAATATTGGATAAAGTCGTACGTATCACTAAGCATTCCTATGATTTTTGACCCAAGGTACAAGTTCAAGTTTCTTGAATTTCTTTTCAAGAAAGCTTTTGCAAGTGATGCTATGAAACGGACCAAGAAAGTGTGAAAAGTATTGCGCTGTTTGCTTAATACTCTTCTCAATTCAAAGATAGGAATGTTGACTCTGCAGAACAAGGAGGTGATCATGAGATAGTTATAGCAGCGAATGACCCTTGGGCTAACTGGGATCAACATATCACTGACCATCTGCAAGCTCAAGTGTCCACAGAACTCGATAGATATTTGGAAGAGAACCCACTTCATTGGTATGTGGAATTGAATATATTAAATTGGTGGATGGTTAACTCCACCAAGTACTTGTCCACGTAGCACGGGATGTGCTAGCGATTCCTGCTTCTTTTGTTGCATCAGAGGCAGCTTTCAGCACAGGAGGGAGGATCATAAGTGACTTTCGTAGCAAATTGATTGCAGAGACCATTGAGGCACTCATCTGCCTACAAGACTGGTTTCAAGCACCAAGTAATCTTAATTCTTGTTGTCTAATTTCATTTAGAAGTGCTAATTACAGCAGCAGATATCACATGCTGACATGCTTAGTGATTTCTATACTAACTAGTTTATGTTTTATACTTATCTAAATTGTAGGTTCAACTAAGCATAGCATGGCATCAATTTATGACTTCATTGACCTCGACGATCCTCCTACCTGAACTTTAAGACCAGGTAACATTGCTAAAGTTCAGATAATTTATTTTCATCACTCATCATCATTTAGCATACTCATCATCACTTACTCTTTTATACTTATCTGGATTTGTTTAAAATAAGAGTGTACAAAATGAAGTTTATTTGCACGCCAATTTTGAGAACTACTACTTCCAACCATTTTCAGCAAATACGTTGCTTATATTTTCTCTTGCTCCTCTGTCCATATTGACCTCTACAGACATATTAGCTTTAGACGTGTCTACTCCCCGACTTTTTTAGAGCTTCTGTCAGTCTGTTTAATAACCTGTTGCAAACTGAAATTGTTTTCTGTTAGTTACAGACATTGCTAAATTTAACCTTGAAATAAATGATTCAGGAACAGACCCTTGAGAGTAAGCACTAGAAAGACTGAGTGTCATTTTGAAGGGTTTGTCTCTCATGCTTGCTTAGCATTCTGCTGCCTCAATCAGAGTCTTGGCACATTGTTAACATGCTCAGCCATGGTGGCTGATTGCTAGGTGTGTTTTCTGCATTTTAAAGACATTAGGCTTGGTGGATCTAGCTCTTACCAATAACTCTGACTACTGAAAGGTGATTAAGCAATAAAAGGGGGGCAAGGTAGCTTACTTGCCCAATTTTGGGCTGTGCCTGTCACCATGTGTGGGGAACTGGCAGTCGTACTGGTTTCTCTTATAGTTTGTATGCCGAAGAGAGCAGCAGGTACCACTGTGATGCATTTGGAACCACAATGTTCTTTGTTCATATCTTGTGCGGAAGCTGATAAATCTCCTTCCTGGACTTGACTATTGTTATGTAAGACCATGAAAAAGGAACAAAGAAAGGTACTTATCATTGAAATATCATGGGTGAAGGGTATTGCACGTTAAGTTTTCAGTGCTATTTTTTAAAACTTTGTATGGTCCCTTTCGTCAATTTTTTTAAAACTTTGCACGTCTTACACTTTGTATGGTCGCTTTTGTCACTGTACTTTTGTGCAGTATTTTACTGCTAGTACTCCACTCTGAATTTACAACCTTTTATCTTTGTTGTAGCTTTCATCTAACAAGCAAAGGAGAGCAAGAAGCAGGTATACACTGAAGGAACAAAACTACCTTGACCATTGAGTTGGACTCTTGTTGAGTAATTGAGAACATTGTTTTTCTGAAGGTTGGAGTCAAATGTGTTAGGCATGTTACATGAATGTAGTCTGCACTTTATGTGATGACATGGGCCGAACTCATACTGCTTATGTGCTCTTGCTTAATTTAGTTGAAAGATTCAATTGATTTCCCTATTGAAGACCTTTTGATGTAATGGGAAATTAGCTCAGTGGCATCGTGTTAGAGTGTAATCGGAGGAATGACACTCTGTTCGTGATGCACTGAAAAATAACATCGCGAAAACCAAAAAAATTAGATGAATGACATCGCCCCCCGTTACTTCTATTTCCAGAATTTTTAAATATAGAAACTGAACTAAAAAAATTATCAATTTTTTGTGGGGTCTCCCAACACAGTTTAATTGCTTGTGTATTTTTTCAAAACTTTATACGTTCTGTTTTTGTCTCTAAAATTCATTTAAGTATATTATTTGTAGAAATTTTCTAATATAGAAAATGAGATACAAACATTATGAATTTTTTTCAGGCTCCTTACACAGTGGACTTGATTGTGTAATTTTTTCAGAATTTTACAAAATTAAGTAATGCAATTTCATAATGTCCATTATGTGAGGAGTTTAAAATTTCATAATGTAAGGACATTATGAAATTGCATTAATTAATTTTGTAAAAATTCTAAAAAATTACACAATCAATTCCACTATGTAAGGAGTCCTAAAAAATTCATAATGTTTGGATCTCATTTTCTATATTAGAAAATTCATATAAACAAGATACTTAAATGAATTTTAGAGACAAAATCAGAATATATAAAGTTTTGAAAAAAATACACAAACAATTAAACTATGTCAGAGACTCCACAAAAAATTGATAATTTTTGAGCTCAGCTTATATTTAAAAATTTCAAAAATGTATAATCAAGTATGTATGTCATTCGTCTAATTTTTGTGTTCGCGATGTTATTTTCCAGTGCGTTACGAACAGAGTGTCGTTCCTTCGATTACGCTCTAACGCGATATCACTGAGCTAATTTTCCTATTGATGTAATGCTTATGTCAACACAGGAACATAGCTAGTTACAGCTCATCTATCATTTGATGTAATGCTGATCTGATGAATAGCCAATACATGAGGAGTTATATGGTTGTGGTTGTCTCTTGCTCTTCTGTCCATATCCTCAAATACGTAAGACGTGGTGCTGCTCCCAAACCTCCAGTTGCGGGTCGACGCCCGGTGGATCATGGGGATTGGGGGCCATCAAAAGGGACGACCCCTAGAACCTCTTCTTAAGCAACGGGGTAGATCCGCGTCGAACAGGACCGGATCCGTTGCAACCCTAATTCCGGCTACATTGAGTGATTGGCTTCTCAGGCAAGTCGAATATCATTGATGCATATTACTGTTGAGCTGATGGATTAATTTAAGCTAAAAACCTTTTTAAAAAAAAAAATCTAGCTATAAATACCACCTCCATAAACCTGATGTTAGTATATGGTTTTGAGGATTAACAGCTGATTGGAGCAATTGTTAAATGATATGATGTTATAAAATGGATTATAATATGAGGTTAATAACGAACTGCCAGTTGGCATTCGGGAATTGGCTAAGCTCAGTATCTTGTCTTGGTGTCTATCTTTGCAATTTGCAATTGATAAGGACCTTGGTGTCAGATGTGACTAGAATTAAGGACTTCGAACGCACTTTGTTACCTGTGTGGTATTATTGTGTCAGCTAAGGACCTTGGGTGTCACCGCTTGTGGTAGGGGTAGTACTATGGGTCATGGGTCTTCAGTTGAACACCTATTTTTTTTACAAATACTTTGTATGTAATACGTATATTAGACATGTATTGATAATTATGATAAATACTTCACATTTATATCCCTAGTAGATTTTATACCACTCTTACACCCCCTGCAATTTGTCTCAAGTAGTGCGGCCCAGCCGGCCAACCCAACAACCCAATAGGTTCCAACCCAACACATATATCTCTCAGGCGTCAAGTAGCATTGGCATTTGAATCCACTAGGCAACCAGGAGTTGCGTAAGGCGAGCAGGCGAGGGGGCTCCGGTGCTCTGGTTTGACCTCAGCGGCGGCACGTGAAGTGCAAGGTAGCAAGTGTCATGAAAAGTAGGAAATAACATGCGACGAGCTGAGCCTGACCATGCCACGTAGGAGATAGTCCTGGGATTTGGAAAGAAACTGCGAGGCAACAGCTGCGCTGCCAAGGCAGGTGAGGTAGATCGCACATGTTGATAATAGAACATGCACATGTACATTCCTGAATTTCTTGATGCAGATCCTAAATTCCTAATTCAAGAATTTGTTTCTTAATTATTCTGTGATTACTCTAAATTACTTGAGATGTTGTGTCTAATATGACAATCTGTACTTTGATTTTTTTTTTCCTATCATGAATATTTACATTTTTCATTAAACAATATTTCGTTAACTCCGAAACCTATCCAAAAATTCTGGATTCGCACCGATGATTGGTCCAGATTATATGGGCCTTTCGGAATGATGCTTCCCATGTACTGTCTCGCCGATGGAATATTGCAAATCTTCAGCAGTTGTTTCTTTCGCTGATACGCACCTAGTTTTTTTCTCTCTCTGAAATTTTGTCGGTATTAGTGGCAAGAGGCTAGGTTTGTTATAGTGCAGCCGGTAAGAGAGGCGATGTCAGATCAAGTAAATTAAGGCATGCGGGAACAATTCTAACAGGATTGAACCAAGGATTACGACAAGAGCAGATATTTTGTACGGTCACGGTCAGGAAGGCGTGGCATTTGGACTTCTCAATAGATTGTAGCAGATAGCCCACCAGTGAAACGGCAGTGTGTGAACTAAGAAAGTGTTGTGGCAGTTTAAAATCCTAATGAGCGCCTATAGGCTATAGCATCTAATCCTTGACCCATTTTTCTTTGTGATGACCACGACTACAAGGGACAAGACAAAATGGAAGCAAGAGCCGCTTCTTTATCACCCCCTCGTGCTCTTGCTTGATTAGACCATTGATGCTTCATCCCGCCAGGAGACTCCGGACACAAATTAAGCATCTGGTTTCCAAGCTAGTTTCATCAGAAAAACCATGCAGCCACTCCATTTTCCATACAAGAAATACAGCAGCAAATTACCCATACCTTCCCTTGGCTTTGCTCTTGTGGTGCTGATCTCCTTGGCTTCTCCCACCAGTTCCTGCATAGAGCAGGAGAAGGGCTTCCTTCTCCAGTTCCTCGCCAGGCTCTCGCAAGAAAGTGGCCTCGCCGTGTCATGGCGGAATGACACGGACTGCTGCGCATGGGAAGGCATCACCTGCAATGGAAATGGTGCGGTCACTGAGGTCTCTTTGGCATCTAGAGACCTTGAAGGGCACATCTCACCATCTCTAGGCACCCTCACCGGCCTGCTGCGCCTCAACCTGTCCCACAACTCGCTGTCTGGTTACCTACCGCAGGAATTGGTGTCTTCCAACAGCATCATTGTCCTTGATGTCAGCTTTAACCGCCTCAATGGAGACCTGCAAGAGCTGCCATCTTCAGCCCCTGTTCAGCCTCTCCAGGTACTGAACATCTCGAGCAATTTGTTTACCGGACAGTTTCCATCCACCACATGGGAGGCAATGAAGAATCTGGTTGCGCTCAATGGCAGCAACAACAGCTTTACTGGGCAGATACCAACGAATTTCTGCAAGAGCTCACCATCATTCGCTGTGCTTGAACTCTGTTGTACTGTGCTTGAACTCTGTTACAACAAATTCAGTGGCAGCGTCCCCCCTGGGCTTGGTAATTGCTCCATGCTCAGAGTGCTCAAGGTTGGCCACAACAACCTCAGTGGGACTCTCCCGGATGAACTCTTCAATGCTACCTTGTTGGAGTACCTCTCTTTTCCCAACAATCGTTTAGAAGGAAAATTTGATGGTACACTTGTAGTAAAACTCAGTAATCTGGTAGCCCTTGATCTAGGAGGGAACAGCTTCAGCGGCAAGATTCCAGATTCTATAGGTCAGCTCAGTAGATTGCAGGAGCTCGATTTGGACCACAACAACATGTATGGTGAGCTGCCATCAGCTCTGAGCAATTGCAAATACCTCACAACCATCGACCTCAGAGGAAACAGCTTCAGCGGAGATCTAGGCAAGGTCAACTTCTCCACCCTGCTCAATCTGAAAACTTTAGATCTTTGCATGAACAACTTCAGTGGCACAGTTCCAGAAAACATCTACTCGTGTAGCAATTTGACTGCGCTGCGGCTATCGCACAACCATTTCCATGGCGAGCTATCATCAGGAATAGGCAATTTGAAGCACCTCTCTTTTCTATCACTTACTAGCAATTCTTTTACAAATATCACAAAAGCTCTTCAGATCCTTAGGAGCTCCAGGAACCTTACCACCCTGCTTATTGCTAACAACTTCAGGAAAGAGGTCATACCACAGGATGAAACCATTGATGGTTTCGAGAATCTTAAGTGTCTCAATATAGGTGGCTGCTCATTATCAGGAAAAATACCACTTTGGCTGTCAGAGCTCACAAATTTGGAGATACTAATGTTGCCTGACAATGAACTGACTGGAGTAATACCAGGCTGGATCAACTCACTAAACCGCCTCTTCTATCTAGACATATCAAACAACAGCCTTACAGGAGAAATCCCAATCACCTTGATGGAGATGCCAATGCTACGATCAACGCAGAATCAAACCTATTTGCACCCAATGTTCTTTGAGCTGCCTGTTTATACCAGTCCATCACTTCAATACCGTGTGCTTGCTGCTTTCCCAACAGTGCTGAATTTAAGCAACAACAACTTCACGGGTGTGATTGCCCAACAGATTGGTCAGTTAAAAATGCTCGTTGTACTTGATTTCAGCTTCAACAGTTTGTCTGGACAGATCCCACAATCAGCTAGCGACCTCACAAGCCTGCAGGTTCTAGTATTATCCAACAACCATCTTACAGGTGCAATCCCTGGTGCACTGAACAACCTGTACTTCCTTTCTGCATTCAATGTTTCTAACAACGACCTAGAAGGACCAATTCCAACTGGAGGCCAATTTAATACATTTCCAAATTCTAGCTTTGATGGGAACCCGAAGCTATGTGGCTTGATACTTAATCGCCACTGTGGTTTTTCAGAAGCAATTCTCTCCACCAAACAATTTGACGAAAAGGTCATCTTTGTGATTGCTTTTGGTGCATTTTTTGGTGTAGGGGTGCTATATGATCAGATAGTCTTATCGAGATTTTTTATCCAGTCTTAGTTCAGCTCCCAGATGGGTTTACGATGGTTTTGGAAATATATGGCTGCTATTCAGGGTTTAGCAACATGTCTAATGAGCAAGCTCCGTATGGTCGTGAATCATAATTAGCTCCTATTCAGGTTTAGAAAAGTTAAAAATAATGTAAATGGAGGGGATTCGTGGGTGAGGAGTGATCAATTTTGTGATGTAAAAGTATGTAACTATGTAAGATGGTTCGAACATCGAAGTGAAGCAGTCTAAATGTGTAAAAAAACCTCAATCTTGTCGGAACTGCGTGTAACTTTAATTTCATCATTTTGCTTTGTTTGCTGAATGATAACAGTAGGATGTAATGCAAAATATTGAATTGCAAGTAAACAAGTAAAAAAAAAGAAACACTAGCACCCAAAACTTGGGGCTTGTCGTAAGAGGATTGCAAAATTTCGCAGCGCACAACACAGCAAGCCAAAGTCCTCCACAAAAATCATATTTTCTGTTGGAAATGTGGATAACATTTTAATTCCAGATTTTATTATGAGGCAAAGATCACAAATAATTAGTGATGCATAAATCGATACTAACAGCAAGCTACTCATTGCACTTCTAAATATACTCAATAAAGGATTTATAACAGAAAAGTTTGGTCATAAGACCAACTTACAACTGAGCTTAATGAAGAACAGAAGCAAGTAGACTGATGTAGTCACAGACTCGATCAAATACAGATCAGAGACGTCGCGAAGTAAGAAGCGGTCGCATGAGATCGCTGCCGAAACCTTCATCGCCAAGGTGTAAACTCTGCGACAATGGTTCGGAGATACCGGTCACCCTCCTTCCCGGTGCACGCCGAGGAGAAGGGACGGCTTGGTTCAAAACAGCACAGCCCTCCAGCACAAGAGGACAGAGAGGAAGAAGAAGAATTCTTAGAATCAAAAAGATCACCCTTGGTCTGGAATCCTCGAAAACCTTTTAAGGGTTGAGTCAATTACTCTCTAGTAACTATTCAATAAAGCACACATTAGAACACTGGTAACTGCTAATTAAAAACCAATTAATAGTAATTAAGCAGAATTTATCATATCCTGATTACACGTTGGTCTTCAGTTGTGACCACTGGTCTACAGCTTTGACCATGTTCTCTAAGGGAGGTCTAAGAGGATCTCCTGAAGAGGTCCAATGGGATCACAGTGTTCCGACCACACTCTCTTAGAGTGATCCAAGGGATGTCCAAAAGATCTCAAGGAGGTCCAAGAGAAATCTCCATGGGAGGTCCAAAAGGACGTCCTGGAGGTCTCTCCAAGGGAGGTCCAAGAGGACGTCCTAGAGATCTACGAGAAATCTCCATGAGAGGTCCAAGAGGACGTCCTGGAGGTCTCTCCAAGGGAGGTCCAAGAGGATGTCCTGGAGGTCTACGAGAAATCTCCATGGGAGGTCCAAGAGGACGTCCTGAAGGTCTCTCCAAGGGAGGTCCAAGATCCAAAAGGAAACTCTCACTGGTCATATGTGACACTTGAATTGAGAGAAATGCACAGTCAGCAAAAGAAAGGTGGACTTGGTTCACAACACGTTCATGGTCGCGCGTCGTAAGTCACAAGTCACGCGATTGCCACGCGAATAAATGCGCGCGCATTAACGCACGATTATCGCTTAATAAACGCGCTCGCGGCGACGCGTCGTGTGACTTTAACTATAGTCCTCCTCATGTCACCCTATTACATGTATCGCATGTATCAAGGGGTGGCAAGGACTCCACCTTATAAATTGCTCTCCCACTACTTGGCTAGACAGTATGGGACTAAACCATGTATACTTTGGAATTTAGGAATGAATGGACCTTTACAAATAATGGCCCAATTCTAACTTTTTCTGCACATGCATTGGCCAGATTTTACAAGAGTACGGGCTTGTTTGGTTTGAGGACCAACATTGCAAACGAAAGCTAAGCCAAAATTTGGCGTTACCAAAATTGGGGCGACCGAATGGGCCGTTCGGATTTTGGTAAAGTTTGACACTAGAAATGAACTGAAGAACCAATGTGAATAGAATCTTACCAAAATATTAGCACCAAACTAAACGGAAGCTAAATCTGGTCAACATTACCAAAATTTGGTTTGGCATACTTTGGTTCCCATGGGCACCAAACCAAACGGCCCCTACATCCCACGGTTTTGAGTAAACAAGGGCGCTAGTTACACATCCCCACAAGAAACTTTCACGAGATTTTCACAAGATTTACCTCGGGAGCACGTATCACTGGACCTTCTGCCCTAGCCTCCAGCACCCGTCCGCTGGCACACTTAGAGCCCAAGGTCCGTACTGCCGCTGAGCTAGGTCGCCGTGAATTTGCTCCTTGCGGGGGAGGAATGGGGGGTGATGGATACGATTCTTGCAACGCATTGAGTGAGGAGGAGACGAATTGGGCCTTGTAGGTGGGCCAGGCTGTGTGATCGCCGGACGCAGCCAATGGAGAGACGTTTGAGAAGGCAAAATTTGATATATGCCACTGAGAAAGTTGCCACTTCGAGATATACCACTCAGTATCACGAAATTAGAAATATGTCACTCCAGTTTCTTGTTCATTTGAAATTTGTCATTATTTCCACTTTTCTCCCATTTTCTTTTCTTTTCTCTCATTTTCCATCAATTCCCTACTGAACTACCCCTTTTGCCCCTCATCTATTCCTACCAGGCGCTCGACGGCCACAAGACGAGCCACCGGGTCAAGCAACCGGCTCCCGCCGCCGCTCCCCTCGTGGCCCCCACCCCGTCGCGCCTTCTGCCAAGACGCAATGACGATCATAAGCCGCCACGCCATCCACCATCGCGCCCTCGATGGCGTGATTTAACAGAGTCCACAAGTGCTCCATCTACCACAAGGAGTTCCCGACTGTAGGCGCTCGGCGGGCACAAGAGAAGCACTACGACGGAGGTGTGGGTGGCGCCGCCTCGTCAATCGAGCTTCGCCGCCACCGCACCGCCGAGTCCGAGTGGGAGCTCCAAGAATGGGAACTCTGCGCCCGGGCGCTCGACTGAACCTTCCTACCGTGCGTAGTTCGTGTGGCGCCATGTACCAAGGGCAAGAAGATGTGGGGGGACGAGGAGGTGCAGAGCCCCCTCGCCTTCTCACCGCGTGAACATCTGCATGGATCTGATCCATCAAAAGTTTTTGGTCTAGTGGTGAAATTGAAGTCCAACACTATTCGTTCATTCATTCGGTGCCGCTATTGTCCATGGGCGGACCCTCCATGGGTCAAGGGTGTTCACTAAACACTCATTTTCTTTTACAAAAATATCTGGTATATAATAGGTATATTAGATGTATATGTTATTAGGCCAAAATTATATATTTGTGTCCGCAAATGAATTCAGCCCGTACTCCCTACACCTCGTGCGCGGGCCATGTAATATATTAGGCCTATTTTTCTTCCTACTCCAGCCCACCAAACCCTAACATCTATTCTCTCTCTCATCATGTGGCTGTTTGTGTGTGGGGGTGGGGGGGCTCCAGCCTCCAAGTGACGAACGAGCGGAGGCGTGGGCTAAGAAGGCGAGCGACGGTCGGTGGACACGGCGCTACATCACGACGGCAAGTAGGCGTGAGGCGGCACAGGGTGAGCGTGAGGCAGCACACCTGCACGAGTGAACAGAGATGCGACGCGAGCAAGCGGGTGATAGCACGACAAACAGGAAGGGAGCAGGCAGCACCAAGAGAGCAACATGGTGGCCGGGAGGGAGCGTGGCGGCGGGAAAGGAGCAGCATATCTAGCTCACTGTCATCATCCTCTCTCCAGATCTAGGTGTGTTCCGCATGCACCACTTCTTCTCCTTGGCTCTGCTCCAGCTCTTTCTGGAGTCTAGCCCCTTCCTCTGTTTTCTTGATTCTTTTCAATGGATGTTGTACAAAAATACAATCTTTGCATATGTTACATGTGTTTACGTGCTAATTTTTTCTCTATAGAAGGAACATTCTTAGATGGAGTTCTTGCTGACGGGAAAAGAACGGGATCAGCAAGGTATGCAACTGTCAATTTTAAAAAAATAAATAAAAGAAAGCAGGAGCTCTACGAATCACTATTAGAGGAAGAAAATAAGTTTTAGCAGTCTAGCTGCTACAACCCAGAACAGAAAAAAGTGAGAAAACAACAACAACCAAGCACTAAGCACAAGGATTTTTTTTTTGAAAAAGAAGATAGGAGCTCTACCTATCACTATTAAAGGACGAAAATAAGTTTTAGCTGTATAACTGCTACAACCTAGAACAGAAAAAATAGAGAAAACAACAACGGCCAAGTACCAAGCACAAGTCTTGGTTGCACCCTGCAAAAATAATATAACTTAGCAAAATATGAAGCTTGGAGCCAAAATAGCTCTATTCCTAGTTTCCACCTCCTCAACTGTAATTGATATCTATAATTTGTTGTTTAATTCATGCCATTATGATTGCCTTATATCGTCCATTTCCTCATATGAAATCATTAATTTCTATATTTTTGTATTTTATTATATATACGTGTATCGTCATATTAGTGCTTTTTGGGGAAATGATATTTCATGGTATCGGCATATCTGGATAACCTAGCTCCGAAATCCGAACTCCCATCCTAAAAATCTTGGGTCCGCCACTAGCTTGTGGTTTTGTTGATGCCACAGCGTGATTAGAGAATGTGCTCTGTTGAAAGTAGTGGACATTGTTAGACTACCATAAATGGTTATTACCCATTGCGCATATATTTGACGTGATAGACTTTTGAAAAGCTTTGTTCTCTTGGTCAAGCTGCACATTTAAAGTAATGTGTTTGGCGTGTGATGACACGCGGCAAAATCGATTAAGATATAAGTGGGTGGAGTAGCGCATCTCTACAGAGTATGATATACCATCTAATAATATTCCTGTTGAGAAACCACAGTAATAAAGTATGCAGGTGGTGCATGTTATTAATTCAAGATCTATATCAGAAAGTTCAAAAAGAAAACATACAAGATGTTCATGTCGTGTTTCAACCACTACAACGTTCTATTGCAGCCGACAGACCTAAAAGGAATGTTCAAGCTCTCAAAATATTAATTGTAAAAGCTGATGTTGTTGCTTATGCTTTGAATGTGACAGAAGAAATTAAAGCTACTTTATAACTTTTCGCTTATTCAGAGGCTATCTCTTTTGGTGATTGAGCGAGATGGATGGTTGTCATGCATGATGACATGCAATCTCTTGAGAAGAATGATACTTATGAGCTGGTAAAGTTGTCTATTGATAAGAAGGCTATTTGCTGCAAATGGATCTTCAAGAAAAAAAAGAAGGCATTTCATCAACTAAAAAGGTTAGGTACAAGGCAAAACTCGTTGCTAAAGATACAGTCAAATTGCATGTATTGATTTCACAGATGTCTTTTCCCCAGTTGTGAAGTATGGTTCCAGTCGTACTTTACTCAGCATGATGGCTATGCATGATTATGAGCTTGAACAATTGGACGTGAAAACTGCGTTCTTACATCGGGATTTTGGAGGAAGACATTCATATGGAACAACCGAAAAGTTTTGTCTTTCCGAGAAAATAGAATTATGTTTGCAAGTTGAAGAAATCTCTTTATGGTCAAAAGCAATCACTCAGACAATGGTACAAGAGATTTTACTACTTTTTGATCTCTTAGGATTTCAAAAGATTCGATTATGATAGTTGTGTTTATTTGAAGACTGTTAATGACTAAGCTATTTATTTGTTTCTATATGTTGATGATATGCTGATTGTTGTAAAAAGCAAGGTAGAAATTTCAAAGTTGAAGGCATAATTGAGTAGTGAATTTGAGACAGAGGATCTCGATACAGCAAGAAGATTCTTGGTATGGAAATTACCAGAGATAGATGATTTGGAAAATTATACCTAAGTCATAAATGGTATATTGACAAAGTTATTCGCCGTTAACGGCAACAAACTGGCTCGTAGAGGTGACTTCTTTGTATAGTAGACTTTTTTTTTTGTCCCTAGGCATTATAGAGGCATTTTCGAAAACACCTCATAATCGCCTTCTGATGTATCATCACTATGCTAGTAGTGACATTTTTTAAAACGTCTCTACTGGATATATGATGTTTTGTAGAGACGTTGCAATATGCCTCAACAAATAAAATATAAAAAATGTGTGGACTCTTGCAAAGGTTGGCACTCGAACACTAGACCTCACGCATAACTGTGACTTCTAGTGTGCCTCCTCCACCAGCTCCACCATGGCATACATAAGTGAACCAACTACACTAGCATATGGAATGCTAGACATATACTCAACTTCATCATCTGACTGTGGAAATGACGCTAAAGAAAGTTTGAAATATATAGTTAATGGAGTATTCACTGGTTTGGCCTTATGCATGTTGAAACGTCACTACAAGAAAACCCCCTCATAGATACGTTTTTCAATTTGTCTCTAAAATAAGGAGTTATATAGTCTAGAGGTGCTTTTAGAGACATTTTAAAATTTTCCCCAACATTTTATATGTTAGAGGCAATTTTAAGACGTTTTCGAGACACATACAAAATTTAATCTTGTGGAGACATTTTTGACACGCTCTCTAATTTGCCTAAAGGTTATGTTGTGTAAAGACATTATTTTGAGAGACTTTCCAAATTCTCTAGAGACGTTTTTTCGGTGGTTGATATGTGTTAAACGAAATACATATAAATATTGGAATACACAACTAAACACGTGATGTTGTGAGGTTGAGGTGGCTAGAGTGACAAGTCTAAGAGAAATATTTTCCATGAGGTCTAGTGTGACTTCTAGATCAGTGTCTGTTATAACATCAGTTGCACCTTTTGCTCCTAGCACTGCTCATCCTTGGGTTTTGGACTCAGGTGCCTCATTTCATGTCACATCCGATGACTCTCGACTTGTTGCTCGAGGTCTGTGAATCGATGCCGATATGTTCAAGACTATCGATGGTACACCTTGCTCTATTACCCATCAGGGCATTCTCTGATGAGGATATCCTTACTACTACTGCATCTTCCAATTCTCCAAGTGAAGCACCCGGGGACGAAGTCATGAAGGAGGGCAACACATGCGGACAACAAGGGAGAAGAAGTCCATGCGCCCAAGAGGGGAAATGGGGAGAAGCCCAAGAACTTCAAGCTCAAGTTTTGGATAAGATTTCCAAGCCCAATTCGGACCTCCCACAAGCCCAACCAAAATCAAATTCGGAATCAACTCAGAATTCAATTCGTATTCGGTTCGGGACAGCCCAACAGGCCTGTAATAAAAAGGTCATAACTTTTACATACGATGTCCGATTGGGGTGTTCTTGGACTTGTTGGAAAGCTTATTCCAAGGCCCACGCAAGGGATCTAGCCCCAGCTGTAGCAGACATATGGTCACGCCGCTATGGCCCAAACAATCTGACGGTTTAAATTTAGGTTTCCTTTTGTGAGAGTTTGAGTCCACGTTGTGAACAGTGCACGGTGTGAATAGTACCACCGTGAACAGTAACTTTGAGTACTCCCTAGGCTAAGACTATATATTGAGGGTGAGACGCCCATTGTAATCTCAGACCACGTTTAATATATTTTCAAAGCATATGCTTGATTCTCCTGTTGTGCTTATAGCCAAAACAGAGGGAATTGGGCGTTGAGAACAAGGGGTCATTCTTGCTTTTCCCGCTGGGAATTGAGGGTTCGAAGATCTTCGCTTGTGGTCAGCGAGGATCCAATCAAGTGTGTGTTTGGGCGAATTTTCCATAGAGTTGCAAGTCCGTGCATTGGCATGGGGATCAGTTGGTGGTCCATCAGGATACACAAGTTATCGAGAGGTTCTATGTCGAGAAGATCGGACACCCCACATCAGGTGGTATCAGAGCGTCAGGTGCACTCGGTAGAACCATTATCCTTTTGATTAGTTGTTCTTATTTTTCTGTCCTATTCAGCTAAAGCTGAAAACAAAAAAAAATAGGTTAACTGTAGTTCAATCTGTTATTTCATGTGAGTTTAGTTAAGTTTTCATCCATTAGAAATTTTGTTTACGTGCTGATCCTTGTGTTCTTTTGCGTTGCTTAATCGTTGCGTTCACATAAACACTACAAAATTGCTGATTGAACTCCTCAATTAGCGGCCAAAAAGTGTTTTTTTTTCTTCCGCATTAACCTACCATCTTGTTGTGTTCAGTTGAACTTTTGAACTTTGGAAATCCTCACGGCTGCCCTCTCGGTTTGGCCGGTTGACAACTCTAGCCGCCACCTTTTGCCCGTGAAAGAAAGAAGCAAGGGATCTGGGAACCAATCTATTTTGTTTGGTATTTTGAAACCATCATCTTCTGATTTGCGTGCAATTCAGCCGTGGCAAACCCTAGCTGCCATCTTATACCATGCGCCTCAAACACAGTCTGAGTTGGTGCTGTTTATTTTCTTTACCCAGACTCTCTTAGGAAAGTTTGGTATCCGAAACTGATACCTTGTCCGAAATTGCTTTCCAAGAGTTTCTATCCGAATTCTACTTGGAGAGTTTCTATCCGAGTCCACTTGACACCAACTGAGTTTCGGTCCACCTAACCAAATCCAGCCGAACCTCTTTGGTTATCTTGAGCATCACTTATATCCATTCATCTTTGAGACTAAGCTATTGATATTGCATTGGGTTGCTCTTAGCTATTATTTGCACTTTGCTGATTTCTACGGTTTGCGCCATACAGAGGGGAGTTAAACCCTTTTCGGTCATTGCAAAAAGAGAGAAGAAAGGAAAAGGCAGCTGCATATAGAAAGAGCCTCGGCATTGAAAAAAAAATAGAGTATATAAAAAAATCCTAACTTTTGCATACGACCTCCGATTGGGGTGATTCTTGATCTGTTGGAAAGGAAACGAGAAGACTGAGCGAAAAAAAGAGAAGCTTGGGCAATTCAGGGATTTTATCAATGCGTACGCACCCGAGCGCACGCGCGGAAACTTCGACCCCAAAAAACGTCGTTTAGGACCTCAAAACGGGCCTACAAACCGAGAAAAATTCAAGTTTCTCAGAATTCGTTCAAAATTGATAGAGCCCCTTTACAAGTGATTCTAAGGTTCCCCGTGAAGATGGCATCCTTTTTCGATTGCTACAACAAGAGTTTCAGGTGCTACAGTACCGGTGCAGATTTTCAGATTGTGTATTTAATTGTCTTGAGCAATCTTGTGTCCTTACATATACTTGTGCAATTGGCTAGCGTCTCTCCTAGTACTTAGTGCAAAACGAACTAGTTCAGATTGTATCTCACTGGTTCATTCCTTGTTTGCATTAAGTCACATTTATCTTTGCGTGTGCGTTCATACACTTCGCTTGAACCTTCTGGATCAACACCTAGGCAAAGTAGTCTAGCTTGGATTATTACTTAGCTTAACATCCTAGAATTGCAGAATTGAGTAGGTATACACTTACCCTACCATGCTCCAATATACTCCTGTGCTGTGCATAGCTTCGCTCTTGAAATTCGCTCACACATCACCTTGTTTTTCTTACTGCCGTGAAGTGTAAGTATTGTTGATCTTAATTCCTTTTAGAACGGTAAAGAAACTTCACTTTGTTCAGAATTGTGAGTTGAGTGATTTCCACATGATTCCACATATACTCATAGTAGCATAGTTTATTTCTATAACTAACCATGCCAGGACCAGAATCTCTACATCTTCCTTTTTATGGGAGTATCGATCCAGAGGAGTACCTTAAATGGGTAGCATGCATGGAGGTGGAACTTACATTTCAGAAGCTTTCCAAAGCTAATGAAGTGGTACGTGCTGCCATAGAGTTTGAAGAATATGCTTATGATTGGTGGAGACATCACCCTGAAAGGCAATTTGTGTACTCTTGGCACAGTTTGAAGCGAATCATGAGAAAGGAGTTTGTACCATTATCTTATGACCGGCAGTTATTTAACCAATTAAAGTATATTAAGCAAGGATCAAGATCGGTCTAAGATTATTGGTTTGAGCTAAAGCATGCTCTACTTAGGGCCAATGTCAGTTTGGATGTTGGTGTAGTGGCGAAGAGATTGTTCAAAGCAGGATTGAATTCTGATGTCGCTGCCACTGTTTGTGCCAAATATGATGATAGTATATGAGACTTTGTGAATTATGGTATAGAGGAGGAGGAGGAGGAGGAGAGAATTCTGGAGAGGCATACACCATGGTTCAATAAGGGTCCACACTTTAGTTCATATTCCTACACTAGTGTGTCACCCGAGAAGATTGTCAAGCACGGGAATTCTTCTTCAACCAAGGAGACGAGTAGTGCTGCTCCGACACAACCCGCAGTACATAAGGAGATCGTGGTTTATGGAAATTGGACCATTGCTGGCCCATGATTAATAGAAGCTAAGATGCTTCAAAAACCATGTGAGGATGAGAGCCACATAGCCAAATTAAGTGAGAGTGTTGAAAATCGTGTGCTGTGTGATTCCACCATATGTGAGGTTGAGAGCATCCCATTTGAGAGTGTGAGGGATACACCAAAAGAAATGAGTAAAGTAGATGATAGAAAAAGTGAGGTTATTGTTGAAATTAACGATTTACTCTTTACTTCTAGTGTTGTTTCTCACATTGTGCAGGTTGATATTAAAAAAGTAGAGTTGCATGTTCAACAATCGGCACCGTTGAAAGTAAAAGACGAGGAGATAACCACGGTTGGGGATAGAGTGCTCGTTGCCCCGTGGTTACATCATAAAGAAATGCTATCTACAGCACCTACAAATATTGAGAAGGACGTTAAAGGTAACAATAATGGTGTTGAATTGAATGTTCATCAAGAAGAGGTAAGTAAGAGTACGAACTCCAGTGTTCGTTTCAATATTCCACATTTTGAATTTCATGCGCTTAGTTTATGTAATATAGAATTGATTACTCATGATGAAGTTCTTACTAGAATATCCCCTAATGATTATTTGTACTATATCATGTTTGATGATCCTAGAGAGCTATCTAGTGTGATTGAGAATGTTGCTGAAATTTCATGTTTAAAATCACTAGTTAGTACTTATTCCTACACATATAAGTTCAATTTGATTGGAGAATATGGTGTAGATAACATGTTTTATGTTTAACGAATATGCATTACATGTGATATGCTTGCTGAATTGAAATTATATGTTTTGCGTAAACAATCTTTTGTGCAATGTTATGAACCCAATGACATGAGTTTCAATAATAGTGCTTGTTGTTTTAAAATATTTCTTAAGTCTACTTGTTTGTCTTTTGCTGAGCAATCTTGTACAAGTAATCAGAGTAACACAATGGAAGTATAAAAGGCATTAAGAATTTTCTTTCCCAAATTTGAAAAACTTGATCTGGTTGGTCCCTTTTATATCTTGTCCATGTGCTTAGAAAAGTCGAGGATGACTTTTTCTCATGGGAGGGAGAATGATGTGAATGAAAGTATCGCAATGTATATACCAAATACATCCTATGGCTGCTGTTATGCTAATTGTTTTGTGCGAAACAACGAGAATAACACAACAATTGATTCATACATACATCCCGTATATACTTTTTTCTCTTTGTCTGGTATTTTTTCTGGAAATCATCATGTGGATGACAGGCGTATTGAGATGAATACATCACATCAATCTAATGGCTATTGTTGTACTATTCATGATTTGCAAAACAAAAGGGCTGGTAAAACAGATGATAAATACATATACCATGTATATACGTTGTTTTCTTTGTCTAGCACATTTTCAGGCTATCAAAAGCCGAGGATGGCTTTTCTTGAAGAAAGGGAGGATGATGAGGATATCCTTACTACTACTTCATCTTCCAATTCTCCAAGTGTGCATGAGATTGCTCGTGAAGCACCCGGGGACGAAGTCATGAAGGAGGGCAACATATGCGGATAACAAGGGAGAAGAAGCCTATGCGGCCAAGAGGGGAAAAGGGGGAGAAGCCCAAGAACTTCAAGCTCAAGTTTTTTATAAGATTTCCAAGCCCAATTCGGACCTCCCACAAGCCCAACCGAAATCAAATTTGGAATCAACTCAGAATTCAATTCGGATTCTTTTCGAGACAGCCCAATAGGCCTGTAATAAAAAGGTCATAACTTTTACATACGAAGTCCATTGCGGTGTTCTTGGACTTGTTGGAAAGCTTATTCCAAGGCCCACGCAAGGGATCTAGCCTCAGCTGCAAAAGACGTACGGTCGCATCGCTATGGCCCAAACAATCTGACGGTTTAAATTTAGGTTTCCTTTTGTGAGAGTTTGAGTTTGAGTCCAAGTTGTGAACAGTGCACGGCATGAATAGTACCACCATAAACAGTAACTCCGAGTACTCCCTAGGCCGAGACTATATATTGAGGGTGAGACCCCCATTGTAATCTCAGACCACATTTAATATATTTTCAAAGCATATGCTTGATTCTCCACAGCTTATAGCCAAAACAGAGGAATTGAGCGTTGAGAACAAGGGTCATTCTTGCTTTTCTCTTTGGGAATTGAGGGTTCGACGATCTTCGCTTGTGGTCAGCGAGGATCCAATCAAGTGTGTGTTTAGGCGAATTTTCCATAGAGTTGTAAGTCCGTGCATTAGCGCGGTGGATCAGTTGGTGGTTCATTAGGATACACAAGTTATCGAGAGGTTCTACGTCGAGAAGATCGGGCACCCCGTATCATTCTCTCTACATCTCAGTTCTCTATTTCTGATGTGTCTTTTGTTCATCAGCTATCTATGAAACTTTTTTCTGTTGGTCAACTCACTGATAAGAACTGTTTCATTGGATTTGATGATTCTTCTTGTTTCATTCAGGATCGTCAGAGCAGAAGAGTGATTGGTTCTGGCCATTGCCGTAGATGCTCTCCTAGTCTCTATGGCTTGGACACCTTACATCTTCCTTCCACCAGTACGTTGAAGGCCTTAGTGTCTTCTACTATGTAATCATCTCAATCTCCTGTTGGGTCTTCCTTCAGCAAGTGGCATCATAGACTGGGTCATCTTTGTGGAGCCCGCCTCACCACTAGTTCACAGGGATTCCTTAGGTCATGTCACTGTTGAGTCTAGTTTTTTTTATTATACTGGTTGTAAGCTGGGGAAACAGCTACAACTTCCATATTCTAGTAGTACCTCTTAGTCTCATGGTCCTTTTGATTTGGTGCATTCAGATGTATGGGGTCCATCTCCTTTTGTTTCGAAGGGTGGTCATAGTTATTATGTCATATTTGTTGATGATCACTCTCGATATACTTGGATCTATTTTATGAAACATCGCTCTCAGTTGATTTCCATTTATCGTTCTTTTGCTAAGATGGTTCATACACAGTTTCTTCTTCCATTCGTGTTTTCCATTCTGACTCTGGGGGAGAGTATCTTTCATAAGCCTTTCGCCAGTTCCTTTCTTCTGAGGGTACTCTTTCTTAGCTCTCGTGTCCTAGTACTCATGCTTAGAATGGTGTTGCTAAGCGCAAGCACCGTCACATCATCGAGACTGTTCGTACTCTTCTCATTTCCTTCTTTGTCCACTCTCACTTCTAGGGAAAGCAGTCTCTACAACAGTTTATCTTATTAACCGTCAACCCTCTTCCAAGGTTCAGGGCAAGTGTCCTGGTGAGGTCCTGTAAAGAGCATCTGTTCACTATGCTCATCTTCGTTTTTTTGGTTGTGTTTGCTACATCCTTCTAGCACCTCGTGAGCACACAAAGCTGAGCTCTCAGTCAGTTGGGTGTATTTTTCTGGGTTATAGTCTTGAGCATAAGGGCTATCATTGCTATGATCCCTTAGCACGTCGCATTCGCACCTCCTGTGATGTCAATTTTAATGAGAGACGACCTTTCTTTTATCATCCTTCTACACATCCCACTTCTTTTTCCACAGATTCCACTTTTTTTTGTGTCTACCTCCCATTCCTTCATCGGACTTGCCTTCTCCAGACACACCTTCTCCACCAGTTTTACCTTATAGTGTGCCTCCTCCACTAGCTCCACCAGTTTCTGACACTTCCACTTTTCCCTTTCACTATAGTCGACGACAGAGAGTTCCTTCTGATCCTCAGTCCTCCTCTTCTCCACTTGACCCTCTGGCCAGTACCACCGATTCTAACGATCGTTCTACTACATCATGATATGTCGTACGTGATCGTTCTTCTATTCAGGCACCAGAAAGATGGGGTTTTTCTCGTGCAGGCGTAGTAGCCGAGCCGAGTGCCTATTAGGAGGCTGTCAGTGTACCTGAGTGGCAGTTGGCTATAACAGTGGAGCTCACAACACTAGAGTATACAGGCACTTGGGATCTTGTTCCGCTACCATCTGGAGCTGTTCCTATCACTTGCAAGTGTGTGTTCAAAGTAAAGAACAAGTCAGATGGGTCAGTAGAGCAATACAAAGCTCGTCTTGTTGCAAGAGGTTTTCAGCAGGCTTATGGTCGAGATTATGATGAGACTTTTGCTCCAGTTGCTCATATGACCACAGTCCGTACTCTTATTGCAGTTGCAGTGGTACGCATATGGACTATATCTCAGATGGATGTCAAGAATGCTTTTCTTCATGGTGATCTACATGAGGAGGTCTATATGCAGCCACCCCCTGGTGTTGAGGCTCCTATAAGCTATGTTTGTCGTCTTAGATGTGCTCTATATGGTCTCAAGTAGGCCCCTCGTGCTTGGTTCAAGTGTTTTAGTTCTATAATTCGAGCTGTTGGTTTCACTCCGAGCGAGCATAATCCTGCCTTGTTTATTCACACTTTTTCAGCGGGGTCGTACTTTGCTTCTGCTGCATGTAGATGATATGCTGATCATAGGAGATGACATGGACTACGTGGCTTTTGTCAAGAAGAAATTGAGTGAACAATTTATGATGTCTGATTTGGGACCATTGAGCTATTTTCTAAGGATTTAGGTTCATTCTGATGGTGATGTCTACTATCTCTCTCAACAACGCTACATTTAGTCTCCACTTGCTCGCTCTGGGATGACTGATACTCGCACTACTGCCACATCTATGGAGCTTCACTTGCAGCTTCGACCTACAGACGGTGTATCACTGACAGATCCTTCCCGCTATTGTCAGCTCGTTGAGAGCCTTGTCTATCTCACTGTCACCAGGCCAGACATTGCGCATGTTGTTCATGTACTCAGCCAGTTTGTCAATGCTCCCATATCAGTTCACTATGGTCATGTTCTTCGTGTGCTGAGATACTTACGAGGAACTGCGTCCAAACGTCTGTTCTATGCCAATTCGAGTTAGCTCCAGCTTCACTTACTCTGACTCCACTTAGACAAGTGATCCTACTGATCGTCAATCTATCACTGGCTACTGTATCTCTCCCTCTCTAGCCCATGAGGCCTATGTAGCCCACATAACAATATCTATATATACCTCTCAATAAATGAATAAGCTGTAGAGTTGTGAATAGCAAAACCCTAATCTCCAATTTATCTAACAGACACCTCGCTTGCTCTCTTCTTAGTCTTCTGGGCTCGAAAGATGGGACTAAGGGGGAGATAGCCTCTGTTTGTGGTGCTTTCTTTCCGAAAGCAATGGAGTCTGACTTGCAGGTGTAGAACTCATTCAAAGTACATCAAAATGGCAGTGCCAATAATTTTCAAACAGACATGATTTTTGGACATCATCCAATTTAATTCATAAGAAACAGATGTAATTAAACTCCAACTGTTAGTTTCGTTAGGTAGTATAAAGTATAAATAAGCCGCTAATATTCTAAGCTTGATAAATATAACGCCCAGAATAATGGGCCAAGACCAAAAAAAAAACAAAAACTCTTCAGCATCCTGTCTAGTCTATGTGGAATTCTTGCCACGACATAACCAGCTCTGCTAACGAATAGGGTGGTACTGCGCTGATACTCGTTTCGGAGGAAGCTTGCGAAGGATGAATAGGACAAGGGCAGAGGGCAATATCTCTGTCAACTGTAGAGGAAATAAACGTATAAGAATATAAATGGTAGCGCTAAGAAGGCAATGGACTTCTGATGATACTTACCATATAGTACAAGAAATCCAGGATTGGATGATCCAAAACCTCAAGAGAGAGATCAGGATCAAATGATGACACTGCTACCTATCATAACATTAAAGCACAATGTAAATTAATGAACTTATGAAAAAAATTAATGAAAACAATGAAAAGTAAAAGCACACATGTAGACCTCGTACTGGATTTGTGCATTGTAGGCAGTTAAAGGTGTGCAAAATCAAGCCGAACCTAAAAAAACTGAAATGGTTTACCAAAATTCTGGTTTATTAAGTATTTTGTATGGTGTGAGGTTTGATACAAACCAATATTTGGTATTGTATTTAGGGTGTGAAAACCGAAATACTGAATTACTAATGTTCTAGCTGTAGAAAGAACTACTATTTAGTAGCCCGACAAACCACAGAAGCACACTTCCTACTGATCCCTCATGGCCTTGCAGTACCGCAGTGGCACGCTGCCCATAATGGCCATTGATTGTGCTAGGTGCAATGCCCCGAAACCTGCAAGCTATTGAGCACAGGCTGCAAGCCAATATCCAAGACCAAGCTGTAGTGTAAAACTGTAAATTTGAGTTAACCATCTACAACTACAACATCTTATGCTACTGCAACTGTAAATTAGTGTTCTAAACTGTGTTGCCTCGTCTAATTTAAAAGGTGGCAACCTGGTATATTTGGTATTTACTGAACAGAACCAAATTTACCTTGGTACAATAATGTATTGAATTGTAATTTGGTAAATCTGATATTAATTTCGCATTAGAAAAAGTATAAAAATACACAAAACACCGGATAGAAAATACCGAACAGTCAAACACACACTAGGGTAAAATGACATGGGTGCACGTTCAACATAGACTTGATAGTAGCATCTGGTGATTATATATTTCATGTTCTGTAGGTGTCCCAATCCGAGTTCAAGTTTTGTAGCTTTGTATCAATAAAGAAACAATCATCATTCTTGAAAGTACTCCAAAAAAAAGGATCTGGGCAAGAAGAACCAAATGAATATACTCACCACAATGCATCTTATCAGGAAACAGGTAAAGCAAATTGCCGTCACAGTCCCAACCTGACATACATTTAATAAATGCACAGTTAGCATGTCAGTTTACAGCACAGGAGCAGCTTAAGCTAGATATGGAGAAACAGCGCAATTAGGTACAGCCATGAATCTATAGTATAAACATTGACATCAAAATTTATTGTGATGTTTCAGCATTCATGTTGAACTAATGTTTGTTGAAACAGAAAGTTACTGTGCATGATAAAACAAGCAAAATTATGGAATTTGTTCTCCACAACAGCCTAATATTACCAAGCAAGAGAGGAAATATCTAAATGTTACATGTAAAATAGTGTAATGACCTCATAAAGCTTCTTTCTCCGCCCCTTTGATTCAATTGGGAAGCGTCTCAGCATGAAAAATAGCCTAAACAAAAGAAAATTAAACACACCTTCCAAATAAATCACTTATCAAAATGCACTGTGCAAAAGAATTAAACAAGCTACCTTCCACCATATAGTAAGAAACCCAGAAGAGCTATAAAGGAGACAACTGAAAATAAAGAAAAAACCATCAGTGGGCTACACAGCTTATTATAATAAACAGACAAATTCTTCGGCAACAACATGGGCAGATAAAGTACCCGATATAAATATTTTGCTCACAAGCTCAACAAGAGGATTATCATTTACTCCAAGGTATATCCAAATACAAACCTGTACACATCTTCTATTAGTAATAAATAATAGTACAGCAGGAATAACTACACAATCAACAATGCAACAAGTTAGATATAAGCAATATACTTGTCAAAGACTAATTCAATTGACCTATGCATGTTATTATTGTAGTTAATTGAATAAGACCATTCTCATGAAAAAAAAAGAATAGAATCAGTTGACTAGGTAAAAAGAAAAACAAACCTGAATTACATATATGACGCTATTAACTGTGATGTATATAATCCTTAGCTTGTCTGTGGGAAGACTCTTAGCCTGGAATAGATGTATTAATTCAAATAAATAACTCCTTCAGTTAATGGAGTAATTTTTTTAAAGGGAAAAGGAAAGGTAAAAGAAGTAATTAGCACCTGATGGTATATTTCTGCCCAGAACAGCACAAGTAACGTGCAGGTTGAGAAAAATAGAAGGCCAGGAAGGTCTAATAATACCAAAGTATACACCTGTTGAAACATAAGAATTTTGTTAAGCAATCAAATTACACGACCATTAAAAATAGGGAAAAAATCCATTGAGCAGTCCATAAATAAAACTATGAATTGTGAACTAGAATTTTTATTATTATTTAATCCTTTTTTATTAATATTTTAAAGTTAACCCCCGCGAACTTTATTTCCAATTCTGACCCCTTTGGCCACGCCACCCTCCCTGGCGTGGCAAAACCATGCTGTCACGCCACCAGCCGTGACGTGACAAAACATGCCACGCAAACCCTCGGCCACGCGCCGTGCCAGCGTGGAGGGCTTACGTGGCATCTGTCACGCCAGAACTCATGGCGTGACTAGTTATGTGGTCACGCCAGATTGCGTGGCGTGACAGTAACGGACTTAAGAGTTTCGGCGCCGCCAGTTTTTCATTTTTCCCCATCTCCCCCGTGCGCCTGCTCTCCTCCCACCGCCCAAGTTCCTCCACCACCGTCCGCCCTCCCCCGCCGACCCTCATCCTCCTCTGACTGGTCTTCCGGCCTTCCTCCCTCTACGTCGGCCTCCACTGGACGGCCGGCCTCGCCGTCTGCCTCTCGCTTGCCGCCAGCTCTCTCTCCTAGGGCCTCCTACTACTGCCTCCCACTCCCAATTTGACTCCTCCTCAAGATCTGTCTCAGCTGGCCTCGGCCTCCTCCTGCGTCTCCCCGGCTCTGCTCCCCTGTCCGCCTGCAAGTCTGCCGCCCTTGCCCCTCCTAAGGCCGCTGTCTTCCCACGGCTTCTCCTAGATCGAGGTATACATGTGTGCTTGAATGTGTGCTTGAATGAGTGTATAATATAGTTTTGTGATTGAATGTATATTACGATGTGTGCTTCAATGTATACTAGAATGTGTGCTTGGTGGGGATCGAGGGCTAATGCTTTGGTTTTGGGATGGGAGTCGTGGGATTTGGAGGGCTCGATGGTCCAATCGATAAACCCTAGCTTGTATGGCCTCTTTTGGTTCGTCTGTTTGCCTCTTTTGGTTCGTGAATGGATGGGGATCAATGTGGATATCACTACGCTTGCCATAACGGATGCACCACATCTTAGTGTTCTCAGCCTCTCTTTTAGGACTTCAAAGACGATCGCTTTTGGGGCATCGCTTAATGGCATTGGCTTGAACTCGTGATCTCTCGCTTGAAACCACCGCTCATCCTATAAACAAAACGCTACTAGCGAGGCCGAGTTCGAATCAAAATTTCTAGAAAATATCATTAAGCAACATAAATTTCTAGTACTCAAGACAAATGTGAATTATCTAATGTAGTATTCAACAGTTGAGATTGTTCATCTATTCGCAACCAAAAGTAATCACTGGTTCATAATTAGATGGTAAGCTTGTCAACATTGGATTGGACAAGGAGATTAGGCAAGAGTGGTTATTAGTTATTACTTATTATCGAGAAAGTTCTTAGATATCATATTAAAATGGAGTTTATTGTTGTTCAAACTTCCTCTCGAGTTATACTTAAACAATTATATTGTTAAATTTTTACCAGATGATACTAAGCATTGGTACTGTGTCATTGCTAGGTGCTTTCTCGTGTCATTGTTGTTGCCAACTGATACTCTTGTTCAGTACTTGTTAATGCTATAGTGGGTTGTCTTTTACCGCACCATGATATGGATTGCACCGTGGATCGAATCGTATAGTCGTAACTGCATCACGATACAAATCCTAAGATGTTAGGATCGCAACATAAATGTGATTCTCGTCGATCCAGCACTCCGCCACCCACCATAGCCTTTTGTGTCCTTCACCTCCATCCATGCAAAGACATGGCGGCGTTTCGAGCACCATTAAAGGCGAGAAGGCTAACGATGGTAGCAAAGGAAGCGCTTAGTGGGATTCACAATCCACGGCAAGCAAGCATATTCAATTGTCCGCACGCGCCTCAATCGATCTCCATGCCCCAATTGGTCTCTAATTATAATCTGGGAAGCACGGACACGCCAAGGAGTCGCCGTGTTCGTGTCGGACACGGACACGGCTCCGACACGGCTTTGACACGACGGAGGCGTGTCGGAAATTGCAATCGCGAAAAAAACAAAACAAAATCGACACGGATTGAACACGATCGGACACTTGGGCCCATTCAATTCGCCCAAAACGAATAAAATTTATTCATCAAGATCACCATTCACTCATCGTTAACCTACCCGACGGTCCCAGTCCCGACCTAACGATAATTGAGCTTCGACGCATCAGCCGCCCGCCCTTCCTGCCGCCGCCATCGCCAGATCCGGCAGATCCCGACGGCCACCGGTGGATCCCGACGCTGGCCTTCGGCTTCTTCAGCTCGCTTTATTTTCCCTTTACCTTCCTTCGACCTCCAGGTGTTGCCACGGCTTTTTTCTCACACGGCCTGCCGACTTTTCCTCAAGGCCAGGCCGGCCATCTGCAAGGCCTCGATCGCTGGTGCTGCTTCGCCTCCCACTTCCAAGGCCTCAAGATGCATCTTGAGGCGTGCCCGAGCCGAGGACAGACGCATGGGCTCGAGGACGAGCCGCTGACGGTCAGAGCCAGCGCGATGGGCGAGCCACGCTGCTAGAGGAGGCGACCTTTGGAACCGAGAGCAATCAGAGAAAAAGCAAGGAATGTGAGAGAGGAGGAGCAAGAATTGGGGAAGAAGCAAATGAAGACATGAAGTGAATCGAGCCGTTTTACCAGTAAGTAAAGAGATAAAATGGAGAGAGAGGGTGGAGTAAAGAAAGACAAGGATCAACAAGAGGAAGTCTAGGTGTCAATTATTTGATGGTTGATTGGTTGTTATAACGTTAGGTACTTAGGTGTTTGCTGTTGCATTGTATTTGTTACATTGTTTACTTACATTTACTAATCAAGTTTTTTCTATTCACAGGTTAAAGGAATTCTGAATTTCTTGTATTAATATGAAGTTATGCTTTATGAAGAACTGAAAAGACCAGGAGCCGAGGATCATCTTTGAGGTACATATTCCTAACATTTTACACTTTCTGTTTAACAAACACGTAGAAAAGCATTCAATAATACATATGCATATATTATTATTAATTTATTATTATTATTATTATTATTATATATACAGCCATGTCTCCGTATCACCATTTTTTAGAAAATGACGTATCCCGTGTCCGATACGTGTCGTGTCCGACACGCGTATCCGTGTCCGTGCATCCTAGATTATAATGAGGACACCAAATCGTGCTAGTCTCGTGCTCTGTTCTAGTGCGCCAAACCATCTGTGAAGCATGCAAACTTACCTCCTTTCTGCATATAAGATTTTAACGAGCGATTCGTGGCACTCCGAAAGCAGAAGCTCGCGCGCACCAGAGCAAAGTCCGGCGAGTCGAATGAGCCTCGAGCGTCCCAAACACGTGGTTTGAACGGTCTCGAGAACGGATCTCGAGCGCATTCGGCACGTGGATCCGTGTTAGTGTAGGTCGACTCAAAGGCAAGCTCGAGCGGTCCTAAACACGTGGTTTGGGCGGTCTCAAGAACGGATCTCGAGCGTGATCGAGCATGAGAGACTCTGTAGTGTAGGTTTTGGATCTTTTGCATCTCCTTGTTTCTTGGTGTTATTCGCCCACTGTATGGCCTAACACACCAAGTCATTGTGAAACGACCGTCAATTATGCATATGTTTGTACCAGTCAATCGCTAGCATATCTCGTAAAACCGAGCTTTTGTTATGTGTAATGTTGATTGTGATATTTCGTACTTGCGGTATTTCGTTCATATGGCATGTAGTAATCGACTTTGCAATATTTTGTTCGATGTAGATGGACAAAGTTGTACGTGTATTTATCGTGAGGCCATTAGCTAAACCGAAGTTCTCGTCGACTTTCAAGCATGGAAGCGACCATCCTTTTGTTTCGCGAATCACCGGACTTTAAAACTCTTGTGACTAGGATTAAGTCGACATTTGGATGAGATGAGCCCATGGTCGTTGTCGGAATGTAAGGACGATATGACGCAGGACTGGGTTCTAAGGTGTATGCCTTTTTGGTGCCAACTCGCCCACCGACGATTAGGACATGTACAAGGAAATTGTGCTCGCGATCTCGTGTCCGTGTTGGAGATGGCGCGAAAGGACAATCGTTGTTGAGGATTTGCCGCATAATTTGATACGGTGAATGGCATCCTTCAGGAACAAGACCCTGCTGCCCATCATTCGCGAGCACCCCCAATGGAAGAGCGACCTTCCGAAGAGCTCGTTAGCGTGAGTTGTACCAACCATGGCCCCTCGCTTGGATTCGCTTGTATCTTCCCGCAACGTGTTATTGACCTCGGATCGATTTCAACTTGTAGTAATAAACAACGAGCTTGAGGAGTTGTTTCGTGATAGAACAACCCGTGAAGGGAGTTCGACGAAGGATGGAGCTCAACCGAAGATGAGGCTCTCGCCTCTTTTCTCCTCGTGAGGAAGGCAGGTTCTTCGCAGCAGTAATGGGCGAGGTCTCGCTTGGCATTTTTTCGATGATGTCGAGATGGTTGATAAGGCGTTTGTGCTAATGGGTTGAGGAGTAGGGATGGCATTACGGACCCGTGAGAATGACATAATACTTAAAGAACTTGTTGTTTCCAACCACGAGGACATTAAGGTTTGGTACGCAAGAATACTCGGTCGCATGCACCATCGTCTCAGATATAGTGCAACACCGATGTGAACAAATGGTACATCGTGAGATGCGAAAGAGGGTGCGGATGGAAGGTAAGGGGCCGCAAAACAAGGGACAACCAATGGAAAATAGCGAACGTGAAGTAGCCTCACACTTGTGGGACCGCACAAGTGTCCGGAGAGCACCTCCAGGCGACCACAAATTTCATTGTTAGGCGTATTATGGCGGTTGTGTATGTCGATCCTGATGTGTCCATCGCCACCCTCATCGAGGTTATCTACGGGTTCATTAAGTACCGTGTAGAGTACGGGAAAGCATGGAGGGCAAAGCAGAGAGCGATGCAGTTATTGTGGGGTGATTGGAAGGAGGCTTACGGTTTGCTTCCTCGAATCCTAACCGCTATGCAGGCCAAGAATCCGGACATAGTGTTTCTGTTGGAAATATGCCCTAGAGGCAATCATAGAGATGATTATATTTCATTATGTTCACAATATTTGATAATATGTTATCTTGTTCCTTGAATGAATCATCAGTCATGATGATTAACGAGTATGTGACTTGTTGGTGAAGCTCTTTTTAACTTATGATGATGTCGTTCTAAAATATCCTCGGTCGAAAGTCACCGGTCTCAACACTAGTGACTCTATTTACCAAAGACATGTATTGATTGATGACCACGCTTTCACCTGGCCATGGATATAGGATATCGAATCAATAATGTGGACACGTGTTAGAGAACATGGTGTTGGATAAGACCCACCTTGAGACACTATTGAGATTGTTATGATTCTATGTGTCGTTAGTTGGTCTCAAGCAATGATGATGTATAATCCTTAGACCTCGAGATCAAGATGGTTTTCACATGTGTAATAGCACTCTTAGGGGTTGCCAAACGTCAGAATCGGGGTGGTTATAAAGGTAGCTTTGCATGTATCTTTGTGAAACATGCAGAGGGATGTGATCGATCGGATATGGGATTTGCCCTCCTAACATAACAGAGAGATATCTCGAGCCCTCGGTGGTCGGATAAAGAAAATGCATGGCCATACATCGTGGTCAAGAGTTCGACCACATGAAGTTATCCGATACTCGATCGAGAAAGCATTGAATAATCCATAGATGACACAACATCTCACCCGAGTTCAACCAGATATCGTGAGGCAAAGGAGAATACATGAGTAGGTCGCTTAGTTTGACTAGCTACGATCGGTCATATGGAGATACAAGCAAGTCGAGATCGGTCGAACGTAATCACAAAGTAGTCGAAACCAAGTCGTAAGGAGTTACGAGTTGGTCGTGATCGAATACTTAATCGTCAGATAGAGATAGGACTCGGTCGTAAGTGATGAGGACTCGTCGTAGATCATATTGCATTAAGGTTCGCCCCATATAATTTGTGTGTATTCGGAATCGTTATGTCTCGCTAGGAACCGCTACGATTTACTGCGGGCCGAAAGGGTTTCCGAGTCACAACCAACTACACATGAACCTAACGGGTCACACACTTAACGGGTTGAATAAACCAAGATTTAATACGATTCAGAACGTGTTTGGATAGGATCCGCCACGGGCACTATATAAGGAGATGCATGAGGTCGCTGAGAGACACGAAGTTGACACGAAGTTGCCCCATCAAACCCTAGCCGCCATCTTCTTGAGAGCCTTGCCGCGCGATTTGGTGCTAGCACACCGCCGCACGGTTGTTCCTTCCCCGACGTGGGATACCATAGAGGCGCTTCTACGTTGTTGCGCTTTAAGGACGATCCGCGATCTTCGCAAGGAACCGCAGAGGTGCCGGAGGAGACGATCAACTCACGAGGACGCTGGACGATCGACTACGATCAAGATTTCGACGCGCTTCGTCGGACCTTACCGCCCGACACTTCTTCCGCCGCTCAAGGCGTCTAGTGGTAACGACCGTGATCATCTTCTTGCTTGGCTTCCCGTTTACGTGGTAGAAATTTTGAATTGTTGCTATCGTAGCCTACCCGTATCCCTTTAGTTTCACCCTTGGCACAGCAACCGTATGGAACTCGATGGAGGGGTTATGAAACATGTCCTTGGGCGGGTGTATTGGTCCTTTGGACAATGTATAGAGGCCTTCAAACATTGTAGACCTGTCTTATCTGTTGACACTACATTCTTGACGGGGAAGTACTATGGTGTCTTAATGCTCGCTGTGGGTATTGATGCGGAGGACCAGCTAATTCTATTAGCATTCGCATTAACAAAGGGTGAGAACAATGCAAGCTAGGAATGGTTCGTGGATATAGTTCGTGTACGCCTCGTTGGGCCTGGACGACAGGTTTGCATCGTCTCGGACAGGCACCGCGGCATTCTGAACGCTATGAAGAGCAAACTTGACGGACACTCGGATGTGCTGCATAGGTGGTGCATGCGCCATTTAACGCTTAATTTTTTAAGCAATGCAAAGAGGAAGATCTCACCAAAAAGTTCAAGTCATAGCGTGATGCTTGGAGAAGAGGGAATTCAAGGTTGTTGAAGGAGCCGAGGACCGACCAACTAATCCGGTAAGTCGTGGTTAGACGAGATCTTGTAGCGTATGAGAAGGCACGAGGCATACGATAAAGATGGTCGCTTGTATGGAATGATGACAACGAACATCTCTTGAGGTGTTCAACAACGTTATTAAGGGCATCCGTATGATGCCAAGATTCGCTAACTTGGAGTACTCGTTTCGAAAGACCAACAAGTACTTTGTGGATCGGGGACCCAGGCAAGGGATGCATTCAACGCTGGCGAGCGTTGGGTTGCGGCTGCTACTAAGCACCTTGTTATCGCGGAGGCCAAGTTATGCAATCAGGAAGCGGAGGAATATGATCCCATTAAGCATATATATGCCGTCAGGGCAGCCGGGGGCACATCGATAGAGGGTGAACGCGTTGCGGTCGAACCATAGAGTGAACTCCGACCGAGGGAGATCAGATTTGCATGGTCCCGACGCGTCGCATGTCCCATGCTCACATCATCACTAATTGTCGCGTCGCGCGATGTAAGTCACCTTACCTTTGTTGCGTCAGATTCTCGAAGCAAGCCACGATGCAGATTTGGGAGAAACGATTCGAGCCTTACCTAGATCCCTCGCATTGGCCACCGTATGTGGGGGAGAAATACATTCCCGACGTAAACATGATGAACAAGCGACGCGGCCGAAGGAAGAGGAAGAGGCTTCAGAATGACATAGACCTCTCACAAAGAAGGCTAGGTAAGGACATGTACTCTCTAGGGGACTTCAACGACGCCAAAGAAGACTAACAGTGCTCGAGTGCCACGAGCACGGACACACAAGGGCAAAACACGCCAAGGGATTCCCACCGCAGCAGGTCAGCGGCGCGCCACGTGTCACCCCACCGCTTGAGGTATCCAATGTTGTTCTTTACGTATATAGTACTTTCATTTGCATTTCACATATTGTTTTGAACATCATGTGTACTTACTTTCATTTTGCATTCTCTACATTGTTTTGTACCTCACGTGATCTTACAAAAATCCTATCCTGTAATGCAGGATGTCGTAGCACGCGCAATACGCTGCTGTTCTTCCTGAGTACGACGACGATCATCAAGGCCGCCGCATAGCCCAGGTGGTCAAGGAGATTTGCTACTCTTCTACTCCATCGTGCTTGTTGTTTCACTTATTTATTTACGATCTCTTGCGTGTATTTCCAAACCACTTCGCTTCGGACCCACACCCCCTAGATTGGGATGAGCTGCGCTACTGCCGAGGATCGAATCACCGATCTTATGAAAATAAAAAGAGGAAAATGACGGCAAGATCCTCGAAGAGAATAGGGTCCGCTTTTTATTAATACTTAACCGGGATTACAAGACTTGACTAGGACTATCTCCAATTACACCGAATGTATTGAATACTACCGCTTGGCTTCGTGTTGCCCTCTGTTGTTCGCCGCAGTGTGTCTGCCTCTCGCCTTCTGCTCCACTATTAAATAACTCCCAAGAGAAGGCAGCATTCTCCTCGGAGAAGCGCCCTCGATGAAACGCTATAACCGGTTTGAGGTTTAAGGTAGTTAACAATGTGCTAACTACCTTGTGGTTAAGTACTTGTGAGAATCTTAACCGTAAGGTGGTTTATCGTCAATGTCCTCAGATATCATCGTGAGGTATGGAACGCTTTGCACGTGTTCCATTCATCATACGGTTAAAGGTACTGCTCATAGCATTTACGAAGCGGCTACCGGTCGAAACCTAGTCCGACTGTGGTACCCATCGTAACCTCCGGAATTTACGACCAGCCGAGGTCGAAGCCTTAGGGGTTACGACCATGAAGACGTATGGTCTTTTATGTATTTAAATTAATACATAGAGGTTTTAATCCTCATCACACGCCACACGCCCGCCAAAGAAGTCTCCTTGCTTTGGAGCGAATAGTTATCAACGGCTCTCAGATGATGGTTCTCGCCACCGCGATCGCGGACCGGTGGCGCGGGAGACCCACACTTTCCACCTACCGTCAGCGAGAAGACTATCACGCTTCAGACGCTTAGTATGATTCTGGCCTCCTGAGAGGGTCTCGCTCAGCGACTAGGACGCCAATACGGGCCGACGAGACCGGCGAGAGTGGTTTCGAGCGCGACCGAGGACCCTCGCGGACTCGAGGACAACCGCCATCTGCGGTGCTTATGGCTATGGCTGCGCGCAAGATTTCAACGTGCCGCTCACGAACGCAGATGCCGCCACAGGTAGGCCGCACGCGTGATCTCGCATCTTCCGACACCGCTTCCACACAAATGACTCAGACACCCTCACGCCGCCAGAACGGCAGATGATCGCGACATTAGTTCTCAGAACGCCGCCGAGGGCACACGAGGCCAACACCCAAAGAGCGAGGTTCACGCCGGTCAAAAGCGCTTGCGAAAGCGCAGAATCGATGGGATGAATGAATGTGTGCTTGCATTTTGTACCGCTCATATCGAATGGAACTTTCTATGGCCATTTTGAAAGTTGAATGAAATGAGATGAATGATGGTTGCTTCTTATTGTTGTTTGAATGAAATCATTGTAATGAACCGAGATGCCTGATGGTTGATGGTTGATTTTTATTGTTGTTTTAATGAAATCACACTGTTGATTCAATGCATGAGGTTAGTAATGTGTGGTTAGTACTGAAATATTTATTATGTTACACTTAACCATGATCCATTTTGGCTTGTTTTGAAGGACTGAAGTGCCATTTCCATGTATGTTTTGACAAGCTAGAGATGAACTAGAACACTTGCTAGATGATGGCATGGACATGGCAGCCATGCACTTAACAGAGAGACTAGTTTACCAAGTAGCTGGCCAATCATCAAGATTTGATCTCGAGAAAGAACCGAGATTTGTTTGGATTATTATGTATTTAGAGATGTATTTGTTTGGTTGTGTCGATAATTTCTGAATCGGGCATGAGTCCCAGGTGTGGTTGGTTTGGTCTCAGTGTTTGGTTGATTCAATGCATGAGGCCCATGCGACGAGGCGAGTGATACCGCCACGCCGCTCAGTAGTGGCGTGACAAGTTAGTCCTACCACGCCGCAGTAAAGGCGTGACAGACTTAGCCCCCGGCAGCCTACGCTTTTCTTCGCAACGCCTCGATCATCAACCATTGTGGCATGGCAAGATGCTTTTTGCCACACCATGAATGGTGGCGCGATAGCCTCCTGCCACACCCGTAAGCGGTGTGACAGATTCTAGCCCCGACAAATGATGGCCCTTTTAGCAAGCCCTCCGAACATCAAGCATTTTATGCAGAAGACGCTTTTTGCCACGCAGGCATGGGCGTGATAAGATAGCCTGCCACGCCTGCAAGCGGCGTGCAGAAGTTTTAGGGTTTAGGCAGATGTAGAGTTTTAGGTATACGTTAGGGTTAGGGTTTAGGTTTTTAGGTTAAGGGTCAGGGTTAGGGTTAGGGTTAGGGTGTTAGGGTTTTAGGTTCAAGGCTAGGGTTTTAGGTTTTTAGGTTAAGGGTTTGCTAGGGTTTTAGGTTTATAGGTTAAGGGTCAGGGTTAGGGTTTTAGGTTAAGGGTCAGGGTTAGGTTTAGGGTTAGGGTTTTAGGTTTATAGGTTAAGGGTCAGGGTTAGGGTTTTAGGTTTATAGGTTAAGGGTCGTGGCTTTAGGTTTTTAGGTTGTGGTTAGGGTTTTAGGTTTTAGGTTCGTGGTTAGGTTAGGTTTTAGGTTTAGGTCTAAGCTTAGGTTTTAGGTTTAGGGTTAGACTTTTCGCATCAATAAGACAAAGATCTGCAGCAAGATGTAACTCGCATGAAATTAACCACACCATGCGCAGTGATAAGACCAAAAGAGTCTGGCCTATAGAATAAGACCACACTAGGCATTTTTCATGGAGATAAGACCAAAGGAGACAAATTTTAAAGGATAAGAATGATTTATGCATTTTATGATGACAAAACCACACGTCACTTTTATGAGCGATAAGACCAAAAGAGTCACTTTTATGCAATTGACAAGACTAGACGGGCCAACTTTGCGCAGTTGATTAGACCAAAGGAGTCGACTTTATGCAAATTTTAGGTTTAGGTTTAGGTTAGACTTTTCGCATCGATAAGACAAAGACTCATAAAGCAAGACAGGACTCTACATAAAATTAACCACACCATGCCAACCATGGGGCTTATAAAAGGAGGTTGAACTAAACTCAACACTACACAACACTACACAATAGATGTTAGTCGCTGGACTCTTGCACTTGGTGATAGCAAGATCCTTACTCTCATCGGGAGGATGACACTTGGAGATGGGGGGCAATTTTCTTTGTTTATTTCTCACATTAATGCCATGCCAACCTCGAGGGTTGGGATACAATTTATAGGTCGCTAACCAACCAAGCATATGCTAAGATGCTAGTCTAAGATGCTAGTCAAAAGTCGCTAAGATGCTAGTCTAAAGTCGCTAAGATGCTAGTCAGCAGCCAACACAAAAGAGACTTAAGACTTATCCATCACTCTCCCCTAAGTCTTGTGTGTCTCCTTGTGAGAATCGAGCCATCCCGATCCCGGCGCCAAGCTCCTGAACTTGATCCGCCCAAGAGACTTGGTCGAGGTCATGAAATGGTCTTGGTGTTGATGTAGTTGGTCTTGACGCCCCTTCATCCAGTACCGATGAAGTGATACTCACCGAATGTGCTTGTGCGCCATGGAAGATGTGGTTCTTTGTTAAGGCCAAGGCGGACTTGTTGCCCACCCCGAGCTCCATCGCTCGGCTCTCGCCAAGGAGATCGCCAAGCAAATGCCAACCACAGAGCCCGAGAAGCGGAAGTGGTCGCAATGTACTCGCTCGCAGCCTAGACAAAGCCACTCACTCGCCATTTGACCGACCGCCAAACCGACGGACACTTGCCGAGGAAGTACAAGATTCCGCCGGTGCTCTTGCTCGTGGTCGACAGTCGCCGGGTGGTCGCTGCCGCTGCATTCGGCGAAGGCTGCCACGCCGGCACACTTGGTAGTGCAAGCCAGAGTTTGAGGTGCCCGCGACGAATGGAGGATCCTTTCACGACTCGCCGGTGCTCCGCCGCTTGCCGCATTGATGAACCGGCTGACGAGCCGACGGCGAACGCTAAGTCCGGCCGTAGGTGGACAAGGTAGCAAAGGTCGCCCACACGCGCCGCAGATTGGTCAAGGCCCACCTCCTCCGCCAGAGCATTTCACGATTTCTAGCTTTCACCTCTCCTCCATGGGGAGCTGGGTTGCAGTGCCGATGAGGCCGCCTACTTCCACGATGCGCCATGAGGCGGCCCGCGGCGAGAGATGCCGGAGTTGTTCCGCGGACCTCGATCCCGAGGTAGAAAGAGAGGGCCCGAGGTCGCCATCCGAAGGCGGCTTCATCTCCGCCTTGAACGCCGATCTCCTCCTTCTTGGTACCGGTGATCACAAGGTCGCCGACGAGACGCCACCAAAGAAGGCATTGCCTCCTTGCTCTCGCAGAGATCATGGGCTCAGTGAGCCTCGCCGAATCCCATTTGCTTGAGGCGGAGTCCAAATTTGGCGCTCTGTTCGGCGGTGCTCGCCGCAAGCCGTAGAGGGCTCTGCGCAGTGAGGACCTTGCTTTTGTCGGGGATGATGAATCCTTTGCCGGTCAAGTGACGAGACCTCCTCCTTCAAGTCGCCGCTGAGGAAAGCAGACTTGACGCCCATGTGATGGACGCACCACCTCCCGGGTCACGAGGCGAGAGAGACGACGGACTCCATCCGCAACAAAGCGCCAAGGCATCGTCAAGTCGACTCTCCTCGGGCCGGACGAAGCCTCGTACACGCAGACGCTTTGTGCTTGATCACCTCTCCAAATTTCGCTTTTCTTGAGCTTGAAGACCCACTTGAGAGAGATGGCGGTAAGGCCACCGAAGATCGCCGCCCCCACGCCTTGTTTCGCCGACGGCCCATCTCTCCTCATGATCGCAAGACGCCATGTCAAGGCTTTCCGCTGGCGAATAACGAGGCTCGCTGTCCGCCGCCGGCGAGGCGCAATGCCGAGGTCGCGCCGCGGCCAGTCAGGACCGCTGCCACCGAGGAGGTCGCCCATGGTACGGTAGGCGAGAGGCTCGCCGCTGCAGTAGGCGCCGACGCGATCTCTCGCTGCTGATTTGACGGAGCGGGCGAACTCCACCGCAGGCCGCTTATCGTCAGTCGGGCCGCATGCGAGCTCGGCGAGTAGGCGCCGCAAGGGAGAACGAGGCGCGCTTTAAGGCGGGCGGTGGACTCCGCCAAGCTCGTGGACTTGTTTGAGCCGCGCGGCGCGCGGCGGCGACTCGGCCGGAGGCGCGGCGAACGGGCGCGGGTAGGCGAAGCGCATAAGACGAAGCCGTTGGTCTTCGCCTCGGCGACGAGTCGACAACGAATCGCTGGTCGCCGAGTCGAGCCATCATCCACCATCTTGTTCCCACGCCCAAATTTTCGCCGAACACGACGCCACGCGGATGCGCACGACGCCGCGGTCGAGATCGAGGACGCGAGGCCTTGGCGCTTCCGCGTAGCCGGCGAAGACTCGGCGTGTTCGGCCGCCGAAGCTTGCCGACGTGGTTGAGCTTTTGACGAAGGCCAGCAACCAAGACACGGAGGTGGGAGCCACCGCGGGCTTGCGCTGCAAGTGCCTCAGATGGCGCTCTGCCGCCGAGGGCCTCAGCGGGAAATAAGAAGCAAGTGAACGGCAATCATCATCGCCACACCTCAAAGAGAATGCCGCAAGATCCTCGCTGGCGAGGGCGCGGCGGGCTACCACCGCCCGTTGGCGGCTGCCGACGACGCTGCTTCGCCGCGGTGTACGGCGCAGAGAGGCGACGATGGATCTCGTTCATGCTAAAGACGCCGCGAACTCGCCGCCGTGGA